>VZRW01008524.1:219874-289792 GCA_013398125.1 Aegotheles bennettii
CCCAGCTCCCTCAGCTGCTCCTCATAACCCCTGTGCTCCAGGCCCTTCACCAGCATCGCTGCCCTTCTCTGGACACGCTCCAGCACCTCAGTGTCCTTCTTGTAGTGAGGAGCCCAATACTGACCACAGTACTCGAGGTGAGGCCTCACCAGTGCTGAGTACAAGGGGAATTTAAAAACCAAGAAAAATAATCTCAAGGAAAAGAGTTTTCACACCCGCCTGTGTCCTGGCCCTCACAGCCTCACTGCCTGGTCGTGCTCCAGCCTGCCAGGCAACCATCGGCTCTGGCAGGAAGCCCCAACCAGAGCAAGGGGAGCAGGAGGCAAAGGACAAAAGTGAATATGTGTTTTTTCACACTGATAGATAGAAATATCCAAGGTGTGCCCCCCAAAAAAACAACCAGATAATATTTCTAAAGGTTCATCTAGAGGAAAAGTTGGCTAGGAAGTACCAGGGCTTTGCTGTTTTAGCACCACCAACGGGATGACCACACGCACCAAGAGAAACACCTCCAGCCATGTGTGGAGAACAGACCATCCTTGCAAGGATGTCATACAGCCATGAACAGCACCGACATCCTGCCAGGGGAAGGCAGAGACATGACCAAACGGCAAGACTGGCTAATACCCAAAGAGACCCTGTCCTGTGCCGAAGGCAGACAGCGGGCCATTCAAAACAAACTGTTGGCTGAAGAGTGGTGGGAGGAAGCAATGCTGCCTTTGTAGACCACTGCTGTCCTCTTGACAGGGACCCGGGCTTGCAGGCTCAGGACAACAAAAGGATGCAGTTTGGCAGGGACCAGCAGGTCAGGATAATGAACATAATGCTGTACCAAAGGTTTTTTGCAGAATGCCTTTTCTCTCTTGCAAAATGCCATTTTCAGCAAACTTTACAGGAATGTCAAAGTCAATAAAATGGCTTTTGTGTAAAAAGCTGCCCCAAATCCTTCTGCTTAGTGATGTCTGAATGGGGTGCGAGCAGTAACATGAGGGTGCTGCTTGAAGTCAAATTTGGGAGCCTGGGGTATGCAAAAGTCTGTTCTGCAAGAATCAGGTTGATGCAGAAGACGATGAAGAAGACACTCTGCTGTTAGTGATAAAAAAGTCAGATTAAACCCTATGGCTTAATTTCCCTACTATGTTTTGGATGTTTGTCTAGGTTTTATACAGTTAGGGCGAACTGTTCTAAGACATTAATTTATTGCTTACTTCTCCCCAAAGGGAAGAAAATAAACAAAGCACACGGCTATGAGGTTTCTAAAAAACTAACCATACAAATTTAATAAAACAGGGAAAAAGGGAACAGGTACAATGGGAATGGAGGGAAAAAGGATAAATATATTTACAAAATCCCGAAACCAGGAGTCCAGGGAAGAAAGAGCCTTTCTCTCGTCTGGTCTTCTGCGAAGCCTGGAGCGAAGAAGAGAAAAAGAAAAAAAATAGTCTCTTTTCATAGGCGAAAGGAAAAAAAAACAAACTGATAAGGCCTCCTGCTCTGCTCAGAAACCCAAAACAGAGAGCAAGGAAAAAAAAACTTAGCTCAGTATTTCTCAGTTTATCAGCAGAAGGCTTGATNAAGAAGACACTCTGCTGTTAGTGATACAAAAGTCAGATTAAACCCTATGGCTTAATTTCCCTACTATGTTTTGGATGTTCTTTTCCCATCATTTTGCAGAGTAGAAGATTTGGGATTTGTTTTTCTAAGAAAAACATTAAATTATCAGCTCCTGATGAATATTTCAGGCACACTCTCATCCAATAGCCATTGTTTCCCACCTAAATATTCTAGGTTCCTCTGTCCAGCGCATCTCAGTATGCTGAGTAAATGCACTTGATGCACTGCTGAATGTTCCAGGTGGTGTGGAATGACTCTATGTGCTACTTCTTTTTTCTTGTGTTGTCCTATTTTTTGTGGGGATTCAGGTGGTGTGGCCAACTGCTAACAGCAACAATAGCAACAGATACTAGTACTCTTATCCTGCTTTCCTTAGCACATGAAAAAATTGCATGCTGATAAATATTTTCAAATTCATAATTCTCATGAGGTGCCACAAATAATGTACAAGCATCTGTAACTTCCTATTTCACAACCAAACCTACTGAGTGCTGTTGTGTTTATTAACAAAGAGTCCAAAACTTGCTTGAATTTTAAAAATAAAGCCTCTTTAGTATTCCAGTACCTGTTCGGAGCAGTCAGAAAAATCCTTAAATGTATGAAGCATCTTAATATCTCTAAGATGGCCAAGTGGAAATTTTCCTGAGTACATATGCACAAAACCACATTGGAGTTAGTATAAATGAGAAATTTTAGCTCAAATACTAGTTCCCTTTCAGCATCCCTAGCAAAGGCACTTGACCCTGCTCTGAGCAGGGTGGCTGGACTGGTTGAGTTCCAGAGGTCCTGCCCCACCTCAGACATTCTGGAATCGTATGACATTATCTGAGAATTTGGGGTGGTGATTTTGTGATGGGGCTTTTCAAAGAGAACAATCCTTAGAAAAGAGAAACACTGCAGCCAACAACGACAGATTGTGCACTTGTCTCATTACCTGGCTTTACTTAGGATGCAGCATCCATTCTGAAATCCCTCCTGGCAAACACGTATGTCCCAGTTTTTGGCTGTGGCCATCTGATCACCTTCAAGGTAGATCACACCTGCTGTGCTGCTGCATGTACCAGGTACTTCCCTTTTAGCTCTCCTAATTTTCTGCATGTCAAAACAATAGAAGTACATGTTAGGGTATGTGCAATGGAAAATGAGAGGGGGTTGATCTCTCAATGATCTCCCAGTCATTGTTTCTCTGCTTCTGTTCTCCAGGTTTTGTGCCTAGTGCCTGGAACTTTTCCTTCACCCCGTGTCCCAGGTCCCTCCCCATTCCACCGCTGGCCACCGTCAGGTGTAAGAGAAGGGAGTGCTGCAGCCACTGAAACTAATCAGAGAAAGTTCTTGCCTGTGAGAGCAGATAAAGTTCATGATAGATTCTCTTGCCCTCATTTCCAGGTCTGCCTGGAGGTGCAAGTCCCCAGGGTAGTCATGTCTGCAGTCAGTGCCTGCTCCACTGGTTTGGAGAAAGGGTTTTTGGTTGGGTAACTCAGAGAAACTCTGCATGAGAATAATCTCTCCCCTTCCTTCGCCTTCACGCCTTGCCTTGGCTCTTCTGTAAGCAGAACACGACATGAGCTTCACCCTTCCTAGAAGGAAATTCAGGAGCATGCCTAGCATATTTCTGCAGAAAAAATCCACCACCTTTACACCCTGCCCCTCTTCCACAGCTGAACTATTACACAGAAATATTCCCTGACTCTCCGAGTTTATTAACCTTTTTTCCAAGGGAATGGATAGAGATATTCACAGCTTTTGAACAGCAGCAGAAACCCATTAAATTGCTCTGTGGTAATCTTGTCAGGAACTTGTTCCTTTAGCAGAGACACATTTCAGAAGGCTCTGCACTCCCTCCCAGCTAATTTGGATTCAGTAAATGCAGGTGCCACTGAGGCATTAGGGTGAGCAGCCCTGGACCTTATGCTTTAAATATAGCAAGGCAACAGGCAAAAATTTCTCTAAGCTTGTGGTGTCAGAGCTGGCCAGAGGTACTAGGTCATTCCCAGCACCAGTTAGACCTCTGGGTCTACTCTGAATGAAGGAACAAAGACAGTCCTCTGGGACTGAGATTGATCCATTCACCCAGGAGCACAAAGCCCCACAGAAAAATCCATAGCAGCTCCTGTGTTAACACTAGCCACTCATCACTGCTTTTCAGTGAAGGTCTCAGCAAGAGCTACATGAACAACACCAGTTTTGTTACTGGTATGGGCTCCTACCCTTAAGAAAGTTCTGCTGACCTAGGCTAAGGTCAGTCATCTCTGAGCTGCTGCTGTTACTACGGTTCTGCTAAATATTAAGACATTCTTCATAGGAAATAGTAAGATACAGGGAGAGATGTGTGTGCCTCTCTAATCAGCATCCATTTGAAGGGAGGTCATCATCATCCAGCAACGTCTAACCTCTCCTGGGCTTAAATCTGCAAGCAGGTATTTTCAGTTCCACAGACAACCTCAGAGTGGGTGATCTGAACCATGAGAATCTCCACTCAGGAATTTTGCTTCTGGCAAAGATTAATGCTCATTATTTAATATTTTTTTTAAAAGAGTCAATTTGTATCCTCTCCTTTTATCCCAGCTGGATGAGAGAGAGAGTAAGAAATTAAGGCTTTTATACGGTTTGTTGGGGGTCTGAATGTGCTCTCTGTTTATAAGAAACTTTGAAGCACAACGCGACCTTCACAGAGATACGAGACAAGAGCTGAGACAATGTGTACACATAAGAAGGACGCAAGTTAACAAAAAGCAAGATATGTTAACCACAAGGTCAGCAAATACTTTAGCATTAACACAACGCTAGGCAAACAATAGCAGTGCTGTTACCAGGCCTGACAGTCGCGTGGACAGCGCATGCCACCAATCACAGCGGCGCTGATCGCGTGAACAGAAGCCTGTAACTGTATAAAGAAAGCCGATGCATGCTTAATAAACGGAAGCTTTTTACCCATCATATTGATGTGTGATTCTTCCCCACCTCCGGCCGCGGCAACGGTTTCTTGATTCCAGTGCATCCAGATATAGGATGTTACATACTACTTACCTATGTTTGCATTAAGATATCACCTACCTGAAAATCCAGCTGCTGCTATTACCATCCTGGTCCCATCCTAGAGCCAGATGATCTTATATTCAGAAGAGCTCCGGCAAACTGCTAATACATCTGTAGCAATGATTCATTTTTCATCGAGGCAGTGACATCCTAATCTACGGACCAGATGGAGTGGGGCCTTGGGCAATTGTAATCAAAGAGCAACAGCCACAGTTTGAAGGAAAGAGAGATTCCCAGTTGGTTTCCTGTTAAATGCTTCTATTTTCATTTTGTTTTGACTCAATTGTGTGCATCACCATGGCCCACTGAACACATCTGGCTGACATCTTAGATCGCGTAGCCAGCACATTGCTGTATTTGCTCAAAGTTTCACTTCTTCCAAAGTCAGTGGCAGTGCTCTGTGACGACGAGTTGTTTCATCCTTGTCCTTAGGTGGAGTTGGGGGAACAACAGAATCAGTTGCAGGCAAAGGCGGGCTGAGAAAATCCATCACTGTAATGACGAACCACTCCCATTCCCCTTCACCAGCAAAATATCTTCTGTAAAGCTAGAAGATTAATTTGTCTTGGATTCTGGAACACAAAATATAGCCACTTAGGAAAAGCACAAACCCACTAATTTACTATAAATTGGGCTGGTCCGGTCATTGCCAAAAGCTATATCCAACATCCAACACTGACAGTGACCTTTGCTTATGAATTGTTACTGGCCATTTGATCAGCCTGTGAAATAAAGTCCTTAATGATTTCAGGTGTCAGTGAATGCATAAATGTACTTTGATTTTACTTTTTTTAACTAGTTAAATTAGAATAAAATCTTATATTCTACTTTTTCTTTCTCTCCTGGCTTTCAACTATTTCAAAGGTCATCTTTTTGTTCTTGTGTTTAGAAAAAAGTTTCTGGACTTACAGATCCTGTCATGTATTCTATTTCCTTAGGTTTTGGAAGACATTGGAGAGTTCTTCCAAACATGTTTTCTGTATAAACTCTGTAGCATTTTCACCAAATGTATTTCAACAAGTCCTGTGGCTACTTCGGGTTTTGTGCAGTTCTACATTGCTTTTATCTTCCAGAGAGTTACTCGGTGATATGGTTTTAAAAATGGTTTGTTATTCTCTTGTTATTAATTGATGTGCTAATTATGACATGGACAATGCTTTTGAATTCCATGTAGTTCCTTTCATTGCATACAGTGCATTTTCTTTGAATTCCTATCACTTTTTGATCTGGTGTCAGTTCAAAGACCAGCTTTGCTTTTCGTGCTGTTTAGACATTCCTTTCACTAACACACGTCTTTAAGGATCTATTTTAAGATGGTTCTGAGGGCAGTGTAAGACTCTGGGACTTGACTAGGCTGGGTTAGAACAATCTTGTATTCTATGTTAAATGAAAGCAGTTTGAGCCACAGTTACTAACCACTGCTTGTTAGCTGTACTCTCCAAATGTGCCGGTCTTATGGACTCTGTTTATATGACATCTTTGTTTGCTTTGTTTTCTTGCTTTCCCTTTCTAAGAACAGATGGGGAAAGTAATTTAAGTACTGAATACCCTAAGGTACCTGGGTAAAGTGAATTAAGAAAATATCATGAGTGAAAGAATGAAGCAGTTAAACCACTAATGGGAGATTTACAATTAAGAATTAACAGAGAAGATCAGCTTTGCCAAGAGACAGAAATCACTTGGTCCAGAGTGAATCTTGCAGAGGATGGCCATGGATATGTATGGATATTATCTACATACAGATATGTAGAGAATCCCAGGTCATAGAAAAGAGGAGACTTGAGACATCAAGCATGTAAAATGGTTTACGGATTATGCACAATGTAGCAGGTAACGTAAGTTGGGATCATGTCCACTATGTGATGAAAGATGCATGAAGCACAAGGTATTACATTGCTTTACAAAAAGGTGTGAATTCCAACAAAAGGAACATATAGGATGGGTAAAGAAAACAAGGAGAGCATCACTTGCTTAGATGAAAATTTTATAAAGATATTGCACAACACAGCAGCCAAAGATGAAAAGGCCTAACTGGAAGTGAATAGGACATTTGTGTTCTACCTGTTATACAAAAGCAAATGTGTTACCAGAAATCGATTTAGAAGATGCTCATAGGAGAGTCACACATAGCAGAAAGTAAATATGGAAAACGGAATGGAGAGTGATAAGCTTATTAAGCACAAAGAACTATGTGAGCAGAACTGTAAAATAAATGGGAAATGTATTGGAAAAGACATAATTTGTATTAGTGACCCAGGAAAGATCTCAACCGAATACAGAGCAGACCTGGAAGAGTCCCCTTACCTTACCGTCATGCTGCCACCTCCTCCCTGCAATTCTTGTCTTTAGGAGAGATACCCTTAAATCAGAGGCAAAGAGAGGATGTTAATAGGGTCATTGGACAGAGTATGACAGAACAGATACTGTCATATTCCTTTTTGTAGGGACAAAGCACAGTATTTCTAGTGCTAAAACTTCCAGGACAAAGCTAAGCAAACAAAGTGTAAAATTCTAGATAACGCAAATAATAGATGAATAAATGACCTTAACATAAAAAGTCAAATAAGTAGATCATGGCAGAGATGACAGAGGATTTGCCCACATAGGCAAGGAGAACGTGTAAAGATTCAGTGGAAGGTCAGTAACATAGAGACATTTGCCCCTAATCTAGATGCTTGCAGCAACGACCTGGAGCACTGCTGCATGGTGATGTTTAAGGGATGTGCAATGTCCATATTAATACAGGGTCTGAGAAACTGAAGGGGTTGATTAAGGAACTATGTTCCAATGGTTCGCAGAGCAAGAGTTAAGCTATGTACGTATTTCTCCAAGGACACCATTAGTGGTGCTGCAAAGCTATGCTCAAAGCTGCGAAACAGTGACTTCTGTGCCACAGATGCCAACAAAATGTGATGTCAGTGTGTTCTAGTAAATAAAGAGATTTTGGCTTTAATTCACAGAAAACAGCGTTTGCTGAAATTGGTCATGTCACACCCGAGCCAGTTCCCCCTGGGAATTGCTGTTTGCAGTTAAATGCACAGCTGGCAGGCATTCGGGGTGCCCAGTTACCTATGTGCAAATGCAGGAGGTGCAGCTTAGAATTAGGTTCTGAGTTTAATGATCTGACTTAGAAAAACAACTGGCCAAATATCTCTGCCTACTTTGGACAAAAGACAGACTGTGATTGTCAGAGATATAGCTGAGGGTGAGACCATGGAGAAAATAAATAATATTATTAGCATAATAAAAATCACGTAGAAGCTCTCACCAGTTAGGTTCAAAATGGATGCATGAAGTCCTCCAGGGACTGAAAAATCCAAGCGAAGAGCCAGAAAAATATTCCACAGACCATTAGAGGCACTTGGGAAGCTGGTAAAACTCATCATATATACTGAATATGCAGGCAATTTATATTGTTCATTTGGATGAAGAAGGGCAAGCTGGAGAGTGGTGTATCTGCCTGTGTGTATGTGTGCTAGTTGCCATGGCTTTAAGAAAATGGTGGGACACGAGGAGCTGTGCATTCACTGGAGATTGTCACCTCCAGCACATGATTAGTTATATGATCATCCCCAAATCCAAGAAAGGAGGGAGGGAGGGGGCAATGGGTCCAGGAGAGGTGGATAGTTGCAGGATCTGCAGGTTCATGGCTATACTACTGCTTTGTCCCAAGCCAGCATTGCAGATCCAAGCAGCAGCAGCAGATTCCTTGCACTAATGCTGGTCCTGAAATGTCACTAAGCATCGATTTAGAAAGGAAGACATGGTCTTAGGATACGGCTTTGATAACCAAGCATGCCTGTCACTGCTGTGCTGTCAGGCTTTTCTGGCTGTTGCACACAGGTGACAGGAGCTGGACAAGACATAAGGCAGAGCTCTTGAAAGACAGGCACAGTTTGATTGCTTGGACTTGTCAAAACCTCACAGTTCCTGATCCAGTGTATTTACAGGAGTCACTCTGCCAGCTCTGGGTCGTCTCAGGTGTGGGTGCTGTGTCCCACCTCTGCTGCAGCATCCTGGGCTGTGGGAAACCACAGCTGCTTGCTCACTCACACCCTGGGCCAGGCGTGGTCCCACAGCCTTGCAAGAGGATGGGATAGCCTGGACCCAGCATCAGTCACCAGATATTTCACTGTAATGAAATGTGTATCCTGGTAATCAGGGACTAATTGTATCTTAGGGTGATAGCCACTGATATCTTCCCTCACCAAGTTTATTTACTCCATGACATAGTTACTGTGTCTTAAATAGAAATCACCCTCAAGGTATCATTTAATTATCGTCTCATAATTCTGCAAATCTGTTTCGTATTACCAATGATCTTATTACTACAACTGCAACATTCATTAAGCAAACAGAGGACAATAAAAATACATACAATAGTAGCAATCAAATTAAGTTTGAATTTCACAGCGAGTGATGGATAATTCTGGAGCAGATTGTCCTCATGGATTCTTGCCCATTATTTTATGAGAAATGTTCAAATAGCTCAAGAAAATCCCATTTCAATTACAGGATGCTTTTCTAGAGTCTGGCCATTTTACATGACCTCGTTACCACCAAATGGCACAATCAGGACCAGAAATGGTCATGAAGCTCTGCCGTTGTGAGCAGGGAGACCTCTCAGCAGAGACAACATTGCTGGATCCCCATGGCAAACACCAGTCCCCACGCAGGCCAGCCCACGGGGCTGCTGGAGACACGGTGAAGCTGAACTCTGTGACAGCGATCCAGCATCTCTTGGGCACATCAGATGCTTCCAGGTGACATACTGGGTGGTCTTGCATGGGACTAGGAAGCCATCACTTTCTTCTTGACAGGTAGTGGCTCTTGATGTTGCACTGAGCGAAGCAAAACCACAGAGGAGTTCTGAACCATCCATATGTAAGGGATTTGGGCCTGATCCTCAGCTCATGGAAGTAAATGGGAAAGCATCCATGAAGAGCAGACGGCTACACTCTCAAGCTGTTGGTGCCTATCAGCCTCGCCAGGTTATATTTAGCTCTGTTACACCTGCACAGAGCCACTTGAACATGTATCAAAACAATTCCCATCCCAGCTTTGATCTGTGCTGTCTAGTCCAACAACAGATCATCATTTGTCTCACTGGTAAAATAATTGCTGACAAAGGAAGGGATTCTTTCTCAGCTGCAAATGCATGAAAATATACTTGGAACGTTTTATGAGTACATTGCACATCTGATGGAAACATTTATGACTGCTTCCTCTGTGGGTATATCAAAAATATCCTCATCCAACTTCAGTATTTTTATCAACTCTGCTCTTACACTTAATGTTCATTCTGGCCTGGAAAATGTTTTTCTGACTATCACAGATGAGTTTGTGACCTCTGTGGTATGCTCAGCCAAATGGCTAAAAAAGAAATCCCCTCCCTGAAGTAAAGTAGGTGCCATTAAATCAATGAAGGCATGGTATGTTATGTGTGTGTGTGTTTGCAAATTACTGTGTGAGAGAGAGCCAAGGCAGAGAGAGGTGCCTGGATTTAGTTTGGACTTGGGAGACATAACTGGTCATTGCCTTTTCCTGTTGGCCCCGCTTCTTTCTACTTTGTATTCCTCCAAATCATTGTATTTTTTGTTTTAATATGCAAGTTTGCATTTACCTCAATAATTCAGTATTACTCCTGCAAATATATAATAGAAATATAGAGGTACCCAGTTACATTTTTCAGGAAAGTGGGCAGAGGGATAGCAAATAAGGGTTTTTAAAAATGCAGAACTCCTCTGGATCCGTAAAGAAAGAATAAAATGGGAAGTGGGAGGATAATATCCCACCCCTGCTGGTATAACTGCCTGTAAATCTCCTGTCCTTTTCCCATTCACGTTGTGTCACCCTCCTGTCAGGACTATGCTTGGCTAAGTCTGTGTTCCTGTGGAGAAATACATCACAGATGATATATGCAGCCAGTTTTAGGAGAAACAAGGGGGGTCCTAGGCCACGGGGGCTCCCACAATGTTGTTAGAAGCCATGCAAGTCGTCCAGCATATGGGGAGGAACAAGAGGTGGAAGCTTTCCCTCTGCCCATAACTCACCCCGTGTTGCTCATTGCCAGCATTTGTTCTGTTGCGATGCTGTCTGGGCTCACTCAGGAGGTGCAAAAATGCAATCAAAACAAACAACAAAACAAATGAGTGCCCCTGGTTTAGCGTTTGCTACATAGTTAGGAGTGATCTGTCAGCCCAGTGCTCTGCCTCGCTGCAGGTCCCACTCAGGACCCCATTTCATCCTTCTCCTGCCTGGTACCTTTACTCTGTCTGCAGCTGCCGAGGAGATGCTTCCTTATCTGAGAGAGGAGTTTCTGGTCTCCAGCACCCTCCCACTGCTTCACGGGGGCTGCCCAGGCAGCAGAATTTGTAGGAGATCCCTTTCTAGCCAACACTCCTCGGGGCTGCAGGAGGGTGGAGGGGCAAAGCGATACAGCTCTCGGTGTGGTTCACAAGTTTGGAAATGAACTGTGAGAAACTGGAAATCAGTAGTGTGGTTCTTCCTGGCCTTTTGCTTGGTGGGACAGAAGCTAAACAGCAGACCTTGAGAGCAGGGTTTGCCCTCAACCTCCTCTGATCTCTGCAAGCAAAAGGGGCCCATTTTCCAAGCTGGCAGGAGCAAATGTGACAGCAAAGGAGAAATGAGAGGAAGGAGAATGAAGGGCTCCTCACAGAGGTGGCATCCTTGAGGGCAGATCTGGCTGGCTGAGACCTTGGCCTGTTTGTAACAGTGTGTGATATTTGTGACCGGGTGCAGGGGGCAGTGAGGCATTAAAAGGCTTTTTATTTAAGTTGTTGACAATTCAGGAGAAAATGAGAGAGAGGTGCTAAAAGAAAAATACATTGCTTTTATTCTTCTGTCCCTTCGCTTCTCCCTTAAATTTTATGGGATGAACTCCCTCAATTTAAGTACTTGTCAGCAAAGGTCTAACAGGACAGTCAAGAGCCATCCACAGTGCCAGCTGGGAAAACTGCCTGGAAGCCAGGCACTGGCAGCCACCTCAGCACTGCCTGAGGGTAGAGCATCGCTCCCCTTTGCCTTCTCCCCTCTGCCCATGCACGCCGGGCAGTGAACCTGGTGCCCAGCCTCCTGCTCCCCTGTTGTTGAGTCCTGTGAGCCCCCAGGCAGCTGGGTCACACTCTGTGTTCAAGAACAGATGAGCATATTACTAATAAATGTGGCAGTCGGATCTAGCTCTGCGGAGAAGTTGCAAGGCTGGTGAAAATTAATTTGTTGCTACTGGCAAAATGGTGAAAAGGCGGCTCTGGGACTGTTTTATACAGCCTGGGACTGTGCCACCTGGCAACGTTTGTAGCAGCACTATATTAGTAGCCTTCACAATAAGCTCTTGCAGATGTTTGTTAGCTTCCATCACTGCTTACTGGTGGGCAAAGCAAGGCAGGCAGGTGGGTTGCAAGGTTTCCTGTAAGATGCTGTTACAGCTAGAGGAGGGAGGAAAGCCTGGATGACTCCCCATCCTGGGACACAGCTTCCCTCAGGGCATCTTCCCGTCTCTGCAGATATGTTTAAGCTTGCCAGGATTAGCTTGGGAATGTTCAGATCCTGCCTCAGACAATGTGGATCTCTGCTTTGACCATGAATGTTTCCCTAACACCCTCTCTGGTGGGCTCCTCTTCAGAGGAGCTCAGACCCAGAGCAAAGATCTCCACAATTGCAGAGCTTCCCAGCTGAGAGGAAGAGCTGACGCGATGCTGCTTTGGCAAGAACCGCGATGACAGCTGCAATGGATGAAGGTGTTGCCCAGGACACAGAGGAGCTGCTGCCACCTGCACCCACTGGCTTGGCTGGGCCTCCCGGGAAACTGTGCATCTTCATGGAAGAAGCTAAATTCTGAACATAGTATTTTTAGCCTGGTTTCCTTAGGAAATTAAGATTCTGTCACTCCACGTCTGCCCATCTGTCCCCATCAACCATTGAATCCACTGGCTACTTGCAAACAAGTTTGAGGGAGCATTATAAGTCCCAAAAATATTTAGATTAATTGTGAAAATCAGTAGCTGGGGAGAGATCAGAAGTGCACGGTAATGCATGAATCTGCGTTTGACAGAAGGGAAGGAGGGGAGGACTCAGCAGTCACACATTCTGTTTGAAAGCTCATAAACCTCAGCACGTGGTATTTCTTACTGCAAACGTGTTAGGTAAAAAACTCCCAAAGGGAACGAGCTAGGTAGAATGAAGCAGAAACTGCAGCCTGTCAGAGATACCCCAAATGTGCGACTGGAAAGTCGAGGCTTTATTCAATTCACAGAGCAACTTGTTTCACTCTCAGCCTCCTTTTCTCTGACAGGTTTGCAGGAACATTGTGAGAAAACACAACAGAAAAGAAGGAAATTTGCCTTGCTGCAAAGAAGGATATTCAGTTTTGTTTCGTGTTTTACCTACCAGTTGAGGGTACATATGTGTATGCACCTGTACACAAGTGTGGGTGCTCACTTTCATTTAAATAAGTTCATTTAGTTATCTGAAAGCATTGAAGTACCAAGCGGTTTTCTGTGCACAGTGGTTTCAAACATACATGGCCAACTCGAAGTACCGACTGTTGCTATGAAGGCTTCACCTGCACATTTTATTCCCTTCTCTCACCCTTTGGCTGCCTCTGTTTTTCCAAGCCACATGCTCCTTATGGCAGGGTTGATTTCTCCCTTTATGTTCCTGGCATGCATTTTGAGTGTTGCTATGAACAGGTAGCAAAAGCCAAAGCAAGATCCCTGGTGCCGCCAGTTCTCCTGTTTAATACCTCCCCTAATACCCACCACCACCTTTGGCTGAAAGGGTTGTCTACAGGGACACAAGTGGGGGGAGATGGCAGCCCACAGCTTAGACTCTGTGATCCCTCTCCAACTGTACCTGCTGGCAGTACAGCTCTCCCCCCACTAGGCATGCCCTTGGGCCACCAGCTCATTTCCTGGTGAAGAGCTGAGCTCTGTCAGAGGGCTTTGCTATCACGGCCAACGCTGGCTTCACTCTGAGCAGCCAGCTCCAGGTTCAGCCCTCCCTGCTGGTGACGGCCACTTTGAATTTCAGAACTGAGAAGACCAAGGGGTTATCTGAGGATGGGAAGAAATTGCAGGGAATTAAACAATCAAGGGGAAAGTGCAGTTTCTTACAAAGAAGTGGTCAGTGGTCATCCTTTGGAAGTCAACAGCAGATGCAGAGAGAGGGTGGCTGAGGTGTGCTGGGGACCCCAGGGCAGCATGGGCCCTGCCTGGTGAGCTGTGCGGTGGCAGCAGTCTCTGCTGCTCCTGGCTGGGGGTGGGCTGACTGCTTTGTTCGCCGTGGGTTAGCAGGCTGATGGATTCATAACTGAGCTGGCGTAGTTCTTCCGCTTCTGTCTGATGCAGATGAGCAAGGCCACGCTCCCCCTGAGCAAGGAGGGAGCGAAAATTCTAGTAAATGTAGCTTGTTAGGTGGTCTGGTTTTGGTCTTTGTAGGAAAAGAGCTCAGCCGTGACTCTAGAGGGCCCCTGGGGAAAAGCCCAGTAATGTCATGGAATAATGAGTATCGAACTATGAAAGCATTTCATTACCAGCATCCTCACCCCATGCAGCCCCAGTCTGCTGCAGTTATCATGTGCTGCTGACAAGAAAGGTCACTGTGAGATTATCCTGCCTCTGAAACAGAGCGGTTGCATTTCAGTGAGAGGGTCCTTGCTCCTGTGTGAACACAAAGCATTAGCAGATACCCCAAAGCAAAGGGAAAGCTGCACTTTGGAGTGCCTCTTAGGGGCAGAGCGAGAGGTTTCACTGATCTGAAGAACCAGAGATGTTGCTCCCATCCCTCCATTTGACCTGCTGAGGCTCCACTGTGTTGCAGAGGAAGCTGATGGGTAGAATTCTCTCTCCTAAACCTAATTCTCAAAATATTCACTACTTCCCTTCCTAAGTCAGTAGTTACTCTCCTTCATGACCAGGTGGAGTCTTGAATAGATGGAGTTGACTTTGAAGGCAATGGCGCTAATTCGAAGCAGGAGTTGGACCGTGAGAGGTGAGCATTCCTGCTACATTCCCAAGCTGCCAGCTGCTGAGCTCAGGCACTCAGCATGGTGGGGAAGCAGAGCCTGTGGAAGGCAAGCCTCAACCCCTGCCCTCCTGACTCAGCCAGCCTACCGAGGGCACAGCAAGCCCCTACTCTGCGATGGGCTTCTTGTGCGATGTTGAGTTACTAAAATCCCTCTGTTTCCTGTTTCCTCTATTGTGAGTTACCTTTAATGAGTCTTCCCTTCTCTTGCTTGCTGTCTGCTTTGTCTAGCTGGATTGCAGGCTCCTGCGTGATGCTATGGCACTGCCTGGCATCTCCCCTTATGCCACAGAGTAGGACCCCAAGAAGTGAGCAGCAGCTTGCAGAGCACCACCGAGCCTACAGCAGCCGGGCTGGGTGGCCTGGGCACTGCAGGGAGCAGCAGCACATGCGGGGTTAAAATTCAGCCCTCACGTGGCTAATGTAGACCTGGCTTTTCATGCACAACTTTTTCCCAAAGTCTTTCTGCATCACAGGCCCTTCCATGGAGGCATCTCTAGCTCAACCTTCAAGGAGCAGCTGGCTCCTTTGGTTCATGTTCTTCTTTTCCCTTCCCTGTACAAGCACTGAGCAGCTGAGCCCTCTGCCCCTGTGGCCATGCTCCCACTGCCACGAGGGAGGGCACCTGCTTTCTCCTCTGCCACGAAGCAAGTTCTGCAGACTTCCATTTTTAGCACCGATGAATCACATTGCTTCTGCTGATGGCAGAGAGCAAAGACCCGAGCAGCCCCTACCACCGGCATTTGCTGCTAGCCAGAGAGGTTTCACTAAGCAGATGCTGATGGCTGGGTGGATGACCGTGCATGGTGGCATGGGCAGGAGTAGGCAAGAAGAAGAGACTTTTAATCAAAAGGGTTTTAATCCTGCACAGTTCCAAACACACCTCTGCTCTCTTAATTTGCCTGGGGGCGTTGCCAGATTCTGCACCCCCCAACCAGCTCTCTCCCCCTCCTGCTCTTTCCTTCATCCCGCAGACTTTATTTGCAGGAGCAGGGAGGTCATAATCACTGGTAGTGCAAGCTGTTTCACTCGAAACGTGGCAAAAATAGGCACATCCTCCGAATTGTGAGTTTGGTATATAACCAATATTCCTCACTTCCTCAGCCTTTAGTGACAGGGACGAAGTCAAGGAATTTATCCTAGTACCAGTGAGGTTTTTGAGGGAGAATTCCCTTTTATGCTCCTCCATTCAGACCCTTCACTTGGTTCCTTACTGCAGTTGATATTTTAGACAGCACCAGCCTTTATTTCTTTTTCACATCAGGAAAAAAACTGGCAGGAGGTTGTTTCTTGTTGCTACAACCTGAAGTCTGTTGCTAAAACACATTCAGCCCAGGAAGAACTATCAGCTAGAAAAATGTGCTACCTGGCAAGACATTTTAGGTTCCTCCTTGTATCTGACTGTCAGGACATTTTAGGTAAAGACAGCCAATGCAGACAATTTCAATATTTAATACTATAATTGGCAAAATAATCACATTTTAAAAACATCTTGCCTGCATTTTTGGTAATAATTTAATCCTAGGTTAATGAATTTAAAACTTATTGATCAAAAAAATTTAAAAGTTGGATTTTTCTGTTTGATTTACTCCTTTGCTTTTCCTCTGCTAGGGCAGTTGAAAGCACTTTCGTCCACTCCTCCAAGTATCTTGTTGCACATTTTATACCTTTACAATTTTTATGAGTACCCTGGTCTTTGGGTGTTCAACCAGGGACAACTGCAGCCTGACTCCAGTTGCACACTCAAAGCTGTATAGATAAAGTATGTGTGATTTGTCACTGCTGGCCTGAGGACACGAGTGCAACGAGGAAGCACTGATACCAGTGCAGGGTTGTATCTGCCAGGTTCCCTGAAGCCTTTACAGCTGAGCACTGAAAACCCAAAAGGTGGCATTTCATTTTCGGTTTGTTGCTTATTTACTGGGGGAAAGCGGGGGCTAAACTACTGCAGTGTCTCTATACATTTCAATCAAATCACAGGCTTCTACGTGTTAAATGGCTCCAAAAGGGATTAATGGTGTTAGAGTACATGCAGTTCCCAAAGCTCCAGCAGGAATCAATCCCTTCTATGACAGGCAGTAAAAGCGCCTCATAAATAGTCAGCTTGAGATCCTGGTTGTGTTTGTAAGGTTTTATACAGCATTTTTTGATGGGAAGCCATCTAACCATAATTATTAATGGATTTTAAGCAGCATTTCCAATATCCCATAGCTCAGAGGCCACCCACTTTCCAGGTCTGTTCTTTGTCCTTTGTCCTCCAGCTGGGGATGGGGGTGGTGAGAGGTGTCCAGCCCCACTCCTGACACAAGCAGACACAGCCGCTTAAAACACACAACATGATTTCTTTTATTTGTTTAATCAGTTTACATTCCACAATTGACAGCTTACTTATTTATTTTTTAATTTTCCATGAACAAGTTGTTTAGTTAGTTACCAGACAAGATTTTAATCGATGAAAATACAGTATTCTGTGCCAATCTGGATAAAAACAAAACCAAACAAAATCAGAACAAAAGGAAAATTGTAAGATATAGCCAGTTTTTCAGCAAGGTCCTGTGATGCTCTCTGTGACTTTTGTCTTTCAAAGTTACAGGGGTTTGTTTGTTTCCCCTGTTAGTTCCCTGATCTCAACCCTGCCACTGGAATGATCCTTCAGGACCATGGTCCTGCAAACACCGATGCACGTACACAAACACCCGTGTGTCTGCAGATTAGCACCTTGGAGTAACGGAACAAGAAGCTTGGGTTTGTTTCCTGTTTAAACAACTTCTGTTCACCCCTTCTGCAACAGATTACAGGAAGAAATGGAAAGTACAACACACTTGATAAGATGCCACATTATTCATGAAATTAGCCACCACGTTCACATCTTACCAGAACGACCTAACGCAATAGTCAGTTGTTGCTGATGTATTGTTAGCACCGATGGCCGCAGGAGCCACTCTGCCTCGTGCAGCAGCACAGAAGTCCAAACCTCGCAGGACGTGCCAGGCTTGATTACTTCTGACAACTGGATGCTGCTACCAAAAACTCTTAAAACTCCGCGCAGATTGGCTAAAAAGTGCTCCACTTGGTTGAGCGGCTGCATACACAGTTCAAATATTCTTGACAAAGCCCAAAACATAATCAGAAATGGACACATTTTTGGATTTTCAAAATATGCTAAACTTTAATATATTTTAATGTAATTCCCAATCTAGCAAAGCAATTAGGCATGTGCCTAGATTTAAGCATGGCAAGAGCATCGTTAATGGGACATTCATGCTTGAAATTAGGCAAGTGCTTAAGTGCTTTGTAGGATCAAAGCTTTGTAGCAGTGCTCTGATGAAGTCAGGATCCTGAGTGTCCTAATCCTGGCTTTCACATTTACAACCACTGCAGATTTGGATAAAACAGCTACAGTCTGGATTTTTAAAAGTGCTGAAAATAGAAGGCTCCACCTGCAGCCAGTGGGAGTTGCAAGGGAGCATCAGACCACTTAAACATCAGGTCTTTTCCCAGGCTTTCGGCTTCCCATCTCTGAAATGGCTATAATACCTACCTGCCTCGGACAGGTCCGGTGTGACTCACACTTGTAAAATTTTCTGAAGAGAAAATATGCCAGATAAATGCAATGTGTCAATGCATTTCTCTAAATATGCCCGAGTATCGTGACACTCTAGGTCTTTTCTAATCCAGCTTTGATATGGATGTGTACTGCACTTAGAGGAAACATAAACATCTGGCTGAGATGCATCCACATGACAAATAGCTTGTACAAGTCATATTATTTTACTTGGGAATGTCCTAGAAAAGTGCTGACATACTTAAATTCGCAGGCATTTAAGTGAATTATTATCCTAAGCTTCCCAAACTGTCAATTAGAGACAGTGGTGATTGCAACTTTTGCCATCACCAGAGGATGGTTATGGGAGTTGTTTCATTTCTTCTAAGCAAAAAGATGCTTTTCCTTAAGGAATAAAGGACCAATGAGGGAGTCCAGGAAGAGGAACCCCCTAAAATAAAATTTGGCCAATGTGGTAGCTCATGGCTAGGGTGAACATTGCTTGTGGCAGAAGAAACCCTAAAGAACAAATATCTGCATGAGATGCATCTACTGTGGATGGAGGAGAGCCCAGTGGGTCTGATTTCTCACTGACCCTTGTGCAAAACGCTAGTGCCTTCACACAGGTGTGTTTTGCCATGCCTGCACATATTTGCTATAGGAGCATGTGATGGCAGAAGTGTGAGACAGTGAGGAGTCAGACCCACAGCTCCGAACTGGCCGAGTGGCTCATGAGCAGCACGGTGGGAGCTGCCAAGGCAAGGTGATGCTTTATCTCTCTGACGTGAAATGGCCACATCCGTCCTTCTGCCTGCCCCCTAGGATCACCCCAGTGCCAGGCACTGATGCCATCCCGTGGGAGGCTGTGCATTTGCTCCCTGCTGCAGGGTCACAGGAGTGGTTATGGCTTTCCTGAGGAAGTGAGACAGTTTTTGTAAGAGAAAGTGGAAAATTATCCAAGAAGATAATCCAAATGCAGCATGGGGAAGAGGGGCCAGGCAGGCCCCTGTTGGCAAGCTACTCCCTTGCCAGAGTCAGCCCAGCAGGGAAGAGAGTGTGCATGGCTGGACACGCGAGCTATTGAAAACAATGGAAAAGAAAGATAAACTGGGACAGAGTCACCCTTTAGAGCCTCCTCCCATGTTGCACTGCACACTGATTTTATCGCCTTTTAAAAGGAGGTTTCCTCTTACAGTAAAACTCAGAGAAGTCTACAAAACACTTATGGGGCACAGTGAGGAGACAGCTAAAAGAGCAACCTTTGAGAGTCCCATATCCCAAGACTGTCCCCACCCTCCTCACAGAGAGGGAGGAAGGGAGGGTGAAGATGAGAATTTAGAAACGTTCTGAGAAATATTGCAGAAAATGGTGCTGCATCCTTCAATTTGATTTATTCTCAAGCTCCTCCTCGTTTCCAGAGTTCACTCTTAAAAGCCTTTATTTCTTTTTCACAGACATCTCAAATAACAAAACAGTCACATATGCAAGAATCAGTATGGAATGGGATTTAGAGAAAAACGTCTTTACAGGAAGCATCTCTATATTCACACACAGAGGGGGGAAAAGGAGGCGGGTGGGTGGGGATAGAGAGTGCAATGCATATCTGACTCCTCAAAAAAGGGAAAGAGAGAACAGGAGAGGAATACCAGGGTGAAACAGTACAGCTTGGTCAAGGAGGTACCTTTGACCCCTCAACTCAGTTTTATCTCTCACTTTCTACCTAAAGTCTTTCCCTAGTACTGGTACACAGTACTGAATCTTTACAGATCCCTGCAGGCCAGCTGAAGTCCCTCTTGCCATAACCGTAACAGTATTTTTAAAAATAAAGTTGTTCTGAGAGGTGGGTGAAGATTGTCAAGTCACTGGCTTAAATTTAGCTGTAGAAATAAATAGTAGTGATCATTTGTTTGCACAACATCTAAAGTTCACTTAGCCCTGGAGTTTTCAGGAATAAGTTTAATTCTCCCACTCCTCTAACTGTGTTAGTTTTATTCAGGTAAAATATGGGAATATATAAGAGCTCCAAAGTTCTTATAATGGATTAAATTGCCAGTCCTTCCAGACAGACTTGCTATCAATATGTGATTCTAAATTTTGGCTCTGAGAGACTCTCACCATGAGATGGAGACGTATGTTCAGCCTTGTCAGAGCAGCTTTCTAAATAATACAGTCACAATTCATTTTCTTGTTGAGCCCTCAGTTTAGTTTTTCTGAGGACAACTATAATCCCAACAACAGGGAATGAAATTGCAATCTCTTTAATCTCCACGTAAACTGTTTGTAAAGCAGTTATTAACATTGAGGGGGAAAAAAAAAAAGAAAAAACAAACTACCCAAACTGTACCTTGGAGGAGAATTTTTTGATTATCACTACCAGCTACATAACTTTTTTCAGGCCAGTTTGGGGATGGAGCAAGAAAGCAACCTTTGAGCAACTTAGCTATTCAAACTTTTAGAACGTAAATTCACTCTTTGAACTGCTTCAGCAATGCTCAAGACTGGCAGAGAAAGGTGAAGAGTTCAGACCACAGATCGCTGATCTCCAGCACTGGGACCACCCATTAGTCTGTGGCTGGAAATGAAACACAAGGAACTCACTTCAAAGGCAATTTTTAGGAGCTGGGGAAAGCCCTATCCTTTGCAGTCATGTTGCAGTTTGGGAAGGGAAGGCTGCCATGAACATCTCTTTCTGCTCCAACAGTCTTTCCCAATTAACATCTGTGTTTCCAATGGTGAGCCAGGCCATGCACCTGAAGCACAGGCTGATCTCCAATATGGATGCTCTTCTGCATTAAGTCCCTGATTCATCTCACCAGGATTTAAGATCTTTTAAGGTCTTGGGACCACCCAAGACAGGTACGTGGTCTCTCTATGGAACAAGATGAAGGGAGCTCCTAAAGCTTACTCAGATGTCAATTTTACCTGTTCACGATCTAGAAGCAACTGTCTCTTCATTACCTATACAAGAAACCAGAGAAGACAAGCCTATTGACATAAAGAGCTCATTTAAATGCCTAGGGTTAATAGGGATGAATACAGGTCAGAAAATCCAGGCCTTTGTGTAGCTCATCTTCATCCACAGATGTACCCCTCAAACGTACACCTAGTGCAAAAGCACAGCAACTGTATGATGGGCCTCTTAATAAAGGGTAAGTGAGTCTATTGAGAGAAAACAGAACAGAAATTTTGCCATGGCTTTTTCAGTCCATTTCTTCTCCGTTTAAAAACCCTCGAGACCCAGTCCTATGACTGGATATGCATGTGTGGATGTGTGTGCTGCTGACTTCAGTGCAGTACCCCTCCTTGAATGGTGCAACAGCAGAATGAGGATTGTTATGGGAAATAATAATTTTTAATTTGCTTTGATTTAAGAGATACATGAAGACTGTGAAAAAGAAAGAGTCCTTTGCCTGAAATTCTGTACATCACCCTCAAGTTATTTCAGGCAATCATGAAGCTATGGACATTTTTCATAAATTTACAAATATATAAACATATATATACATATATACATATCTATGTGTGTCAGCCTGTGGGCTAGATTTGCCACTTCATTATTCCAGTCACACAAGAGTATAATGGTTGGGATTTTTTATTAAAAAAATATTGGTATTTGGGGTGACTTAGCGGTGACTGTTCATGTGTCTAAGCAAAACAGCCTGAAGTGGGCTGACATCTAAGTACAGCCCCCCTACCTAAGTCCCCTCATCACATATGCACATAAATAGGACCCAATCTTACAGTTGTTAGTGAAGCAAATTACCCATTGATTCCAATGACCTGTAACCAAAGGGAATTTTACTTCAGAAAGAACTGAAAGTTCAAGCCCATTTTAGGTACAGTTTACAGCTTTGAAAGTTGTAAATCTGTCTGGTCATACTAAGCCTCAAATTGCTTTAGAATAATTTAAGTTACTGCAGAAAAAATATCTTCAAAAGTCCCCAAATGCGCTTTTTCTGTGTAAGTAGGGGAAACTTTGTCCTGCAAAAGATCAAACAACAAATACATGAATATAAACACTTTGACTGATGGAAATTGCAAAGTAAAAATAGTAACAGTTCAAATGAGATGTCTGTGATCGTTGTTGGTGCCCAGGAGTTATAAATAATTCAGTACATTCTAACTGAATAGTCTAAGGCTGCACTTTTATTTTATTGTTCTGATTACTCAAATCTTTTTCTTATTATCTATATTGTTAATGAATAACCCTTCATGAAAAATATAGCCTTATGCTCTACAGTCAGATGAAAACTATTCTTGAGATAAACTGTCACAAGAGCTTAAGCAAATTAGGAAGATATAAGTTTGGGGTTTTTTTAAATATGCAGGCACCAAAGGCATTTAGTGTTTTACTCCTATCCACCATCTAAGGAGGAATTGGATGCTGAGGCTCTTTTGTGTAGCTGGCCCCAGGAGACTCAGCCATGATTGATTCATGCTCCTTGGTGTCTACATCACTGTGAAACTGGGGCAAAACCCGCAGGTCATGCAGCTTTTTGAAGACTTGATTCGTTATCTCATCTACCGCAGGATCGCTGTTGCTGGTTGGGTATTTCTGACCAGCTGGCAAAATAACAAGGCCACTTGAAGGAATTGCCTCTATGGAGATATTCCTGTGCCCTGCTGCCACAGGTGGGGCTCAGAGCCACGGGGGTGTGAAGCTCCCTACTGTGCCAAGCAGCATTAACCACAGTCTTCGTCCTGCCAACAGCCTGCACGAGCCCTCTGCAGAGGACAGAAACAAGACTCAGGCAATGTCCTGCCGTGGAACTGCCTCTCTGCACAGTGGGATTTTTACACTAGGGGATCATAAACTTTTCTGCTTTGGAGGTAATACAGTGTGATTTTTTTTCTCTCCTTACTGAGTCCATCTGTGCTAGAGAAGCACCTTGCAACAGCAGGTTGCAAGAACTAATCTTGTGAATACCAAGGCTGTCCTTCTGATGGGACTTCAGGTTTTTTCCCTTAGCCTTACACACTCAGAAAGTGACTCCCATATGTATCTCACACGTGAGTGGTTAGTACCAGGGCCTGTGGCACTAGAAGGTAATAAGGACTTGTGGACACAACCCCGTTCTCAGAGTCAGGATGGCTAGCTCAGGACTGACTGGATCAGAAGTAGCTCTGTAGAAAGCCTGTATTCAAGAGCAGCGATGGCCAGCTCTGAAGAGTCTTGCTGTGGTGTTTCAGGATGTTGTTGCCCTGAGCTCTTCACTGCCTCCCTTTTTGCAGGATGTATTTGCCCAAAGACAAAAAATGCAGAAACATGTATTTGTGTCTCAGCTGCTTCTTTTCCCTGCATCTCTGGGATCAGAATGACACTGGCAACTCTTTCTTAAATGTCGGAATACATTTTGGTGGCAAATATCCAATTCATCCCAGTTGCATTGTGCTTCTCTCGTCTCTTCAGCAGATAGCTTCCATGCGATCTGCACGCGTGACCTAACACAGACAGCATCTGAATTGCATCACAACTCCTGAGTTGAGTATAAAAGAATAGAAAACAATTATGCTGCATTTTGCCATGTATTTTCTCTCTATATAGTACACATATTTACAGGTTACTAGCACCCACACCATGTGGAGTATGCATGTGTTTGTGTCTAAGGAAGGAGGGGAGTGAGGGTGCCCATGTGTACACACCCTACGCAAGAAAACTTTTGAAGTTGCTTTCTGCCACTCTGCAGGAGTGTTAATCAGTGAAGGCAAAATATAAAAATGCAGTCCTAGGAGGGACTGACAATTCCTGCTGCTGACGCTGTGGGCGACATTGGATCGTCCTCACGTAACTCTACCAATGCCTGTCAGCGCTGACCTATAGCAATGGCTGTTTGGTTTCCTTTTTTTCACTCCCCCACCTTCCTCTGGAGATAACCTATCTAAGCCTCCATTATTTTCATTGCAAGTCTTCCCTGAGCAAGGGAGGACAATTGATCTGTGATTCTGGAGTGCTTTACTAGAGGTGACTAGCATTTCATTTCCCTCTGGTGGCCTATACTGAGGCAGTCGTCTAGGCTCGTTCTCCAAGTTAAATCCTAAACATGTGCAAGACATACTGCAACTAAATTGACAGCATTATATCAGGCTCCATTCTCCCACTGATGTCAGCAGGGAGCTTGTCAGAGCCCCCTGGCACCAATAGTTGTTCATTTGTTTTTAAAAATGTTGCAATCTCTAACTATGGCTCTGAAGAGGCTGTAGGATTATTAGTGGGGCAGACAGGATGAAACCTTAGATACGGGTGGGGGGGCAGGAGGGAAGGTAACATCTGATGACTGTCTCTTTCTAAAGCATTTAATTTTTGGTGTTAACCAAGCACTAAAATATTTTCTAAGGCACCTGATCCAAACTCACAGAGCCAATGGGAAGCTTTCTATGGACTTCAACAGACTGTGGAACAGATGCATGATATTCCTGGCTATAACTGGAAACTGGGGCTATAAGTTTTGAGCTGAGCCCTGTTTTTATGAGTTTTTCAGCTTAGACTGGCAGAATCGAGATCTTATGGATCTGGTCTGGAGTTTGCTATCAGACTTTAGGCTTGTTTGAAACTCAGTTCCTGACCTTGGAAATACATCCATCACTAATCTTTACATGCTGTTTGTGCTTCGTGCACACTTTTTACTCTTCATCTCTCAGTGGTGCCTGGCAATCGTTCAGAGCTGTCTCAATTTTTCACCTTGAGTCTTCCTCTGCTGGCTGGATAAGCACAGCAGTGTGGGCTGTGAAAAGAGTGCAAAACCTGGGGCAAGGAAATGCAGTGTTGGTTTATGTGAATGTGCCTGAGCACTCCTATAGCCCTTCTAGGCCTATGTAGAGAGACACAGAAGAAAGAGCCCAGATAATGTATGTCTTTATTTAAGCTATACTTGGTAACATGTTATTTCCTCTCCATTTCACTGCTGGCAGTTAGCTTGGCACTCAAGAATGAAGGACAGATTACAGTGATTTTCTTTGGAGCTTTGCTTATCGGTGAGGCTCTAGGGATGAGCCTGATTCAGAGGCGCTGCATGGTGGGTAAATGGACAGACACAGTCTGGAGACACAGTCTTCCAGGAATGCTTGGGAATCTGAGATACTGCCTGTAGATCAATCCTCTGCCTCACCAACATTGTTCTATTCATCATCCAATGAACCTCACAGCCAACATGCCATAGCTAGAAGTGGTCCCAAATGCCTCAGCATCTACAGGAAAGCAGAATACCTGCACTCTCACAATTCTTTCCTGGGAACATGAGGATCCTCTGTTTAGAGGACTCTCAGGGTTTGGGCTTTTTTCCTTTAATTTGTTACTGCAGCTGGAATAACATTTTAAAAAGTAATGGCAATTTTTCAGAAGCAGTATTTCAAAGAAATTGCTCTTGCCACTGGTGGTTTGTGATCCACTTGTGACTGTCCCCCAAGTAGATTGGGAAAAAAAGTGAAGACCAACTAGAAATATAACTGCAGAGAGTGTACTATTTAGCTCAAGGAAAATCAGTTGCGTGCTTGCAGAGAGGGAGAAGAGAGAGATGATATATACAGGTGGCCAACATGAGTCAGGGATTTTAACACACAAACAGCTTTTAGCTTGAAGAAGAAGGTGTTCTATACAGTACATAAGAGACAAAGCACACAGACTCTTGGCACGTAGCCCCCTCATGTATACAGTGCCCCCAGCAGGGATGGACAGCAGAACCCCCTGTAGCTAACCCACTGCCCTCACAGGACAACTTCACTATACAATAACTGAGAGTCACTATTCACAAAACCTCAGCCTGCAGATTGCAGTGGGTTGAGCCAATTCATCCTGTGTCCCTAAGACTGGCATTTCATGACGTCTGTGTTCACTGCAGACAAGTCCTGTGGTCTCTGGAGCACAGAGACGTGTTGTCTCAGCAGTGCAACCTGAAAGGTCGTGTGCAGGAGAGAACCTGCCAGGTACAGACTCGCTTTACTGCCTCACAGAAAGGGATATCAAGCACCCTCTGGTAAATCAGGCTAGGGCAAGAGTGTCACTTTATCTACAAGGGTGGGATAGGAAAAGAAGAGCGGGGGCTGGACTCTGCAGAAAGCTGAACATCATCCAAGAAAGCACATTCTTAACTTTAAGCATATGAATACCAAAGTTAAGGGAATTAGTCACATGCTCCAAAAGAAGCTCATGTTCAGACGCTTTGCCAGAGCAGATCTGAGGGACAGGATCAAGCCCCATAATGCTGGGATCACAGCTAACAGATCTCTGATTTACTACTCCTCAAACTAGAAAACCAGACTCTAGTCAAAAAGCTTGACTCTCAGTTCAGAATGATACTTCAAAGCTTCCCCAAAATGGAGAAACTCAGGCTAGATGGGAGCGTGCTTTGGCTCAGGATAGATGGAGGCACTGACCACTGCAAGTTTGGATCTAGATGTATTTTGAGTCAGCCCTGTTCTAAAGACAAGTCTGAGCCAACAGAAAGTGTGGCAGGACTGTGGGCCCCCTTCAGTGGTTTTGAAGCACGTGGGGCTCCTCCCAGTTCTGCAAGAAATTCATAATATCCCAAGGGGGTTTTGCCCTTATTTGAGGCAAAGATGGACAAATGGGAATCCAGTCCAAGATTAAGGTTATAAAATCATCTCCTGCTTCAGACACTCACTCCCATAGTTTTTAAGATGCTTCATAGCCACACAGGCCTTAGAGATCCAGGGTTAACACTTCTCTGTTGTAAAGAAAAATAATTGTAACCCTCTTCCACCATCACCACAAACAAACACACAGGCTCATGTACAGATTGCAAACCAACACCATCAGAGAATACTTCATGTCAGCTGCAGAAATGAAAGAAAGCTTTGAGAATCCATGAAACAGCAAAATTATTTCCATTCCTTTAAATCTTACTGCTATACCTCTTTCAGAACTGTATCTGTAAGGGAATGCACACCATGAGCAGTCACAGAGCACACAAGACAGTACATTGCCATAGGAGCTGTCGTACTGCTTTCCATGCCACAGGGCCTGATGGTGGACTCCAGCTAGATACCTCTGTGCCCTTCAGTTTACTGAGGTCACTCGAGGTATCTATATTTACATGAAACACCTACTCTATCACACTCAGCTCTGCAGAGGAGGAAGCAAGTTTGCCTTCAAAGCTGTTTTAGTGAAACATTTACCATTTTTCTAAAGCATTTCTATCTTAATGAGAATTTTTTTTTTCAAAATTTATCATATTTTGAAAAATTTCACAAAATTCCTTGGAGGTCTCTTTTGGTTTTCAGTTGCAGGTTTTCTGTTTTCCGTTTTCATTTAGCTTTTCAAGAGCTGTTTTTATTCTTAATTTCCTTCTTCTGCCCAATGGCAATTCATCAGCCTCCTTTCCTAGTAGGCACTTGCACAGTCAAACGGTTTCAAAGCTTTTCAAAACCACTCTATTTAAAAACCTTCCCAGAAAAAAGAAATCAACCAATCTACTTTAAAAAAGGAAGTTTCTTCAAAAGGCTTGCATTATCACCATGAATAAATAAATACTTTCTCTGGTCATATCTAATGGAGAATGAAATAACAAAACTTCAGCTGCTGGGGATGGCACTTCAGTGGCAACATACTGGCTTGACAGCTGGCATTTGCATGTTTGTGGAATTTATAGATCAGAGAAAGTAGAAGTCAGGTAGTTGAGCAAGAATGAAAGCAACTCAAATCCACTCTGCTCCAAAAATGCCCTCCAGAAACTCCATTTCTTTGGGCACTGTTAATAAAACATCATCACACAAGGTGTAACGAGGAGGGCAAGCAGGGCTTGAAGGGGAAAGGCTGGCTATTGTATTGCATAAAAATTATTTGTTGGTTGGATTTTTTTAACTGAGCAAAATACTGTTCCTTGCCAGCTGCATAAATGGCACAACCTGGAAACTAATGCCTTCATTTCTGTACAGCAGGCAGAGTCTCAACAGATTGCCTCCTTCTCCTGGTGAGTTTTTGTAGGTGCAGAGGATGATTTTTATTGACTAATGAGGACTGATGGCATGCAGCTATTCTGTAAGAAAGGACTGCTGGTACTATCCCTGAATCAAGAGCATCTTGGGTTGGGTTGGTTTCGGGGAGGCCTTGTGTCTTTGCCCTGTCTCCCTTCACCTGTACGTTTGTCAGTGGTACCCTCACCCCTGCAGATTCAGTCATTACCTCCTCTGACCCCCTTTTGTTACACCCTTGGCTATTCCTCCTCACCTTCCCCTCAGCCACCGGTCTCATGCAAGGACACTCTGCCACCACAGCCGAAATGCTTTGCTTTCCCTAATGGCATTCACCCACCTTTCCAGACTTGGCTGTTCAATTAGCTCTTCTGGGATCTATGACCTCAATGATGGGAAGAGCAGAGTGAAGGAAAAAGGAGGCAATGGGAAGAGGAGTAGCAGGAAAAAGAGAAAGACCAAAAAAGAGAGAGTCCCATTTGCAGATTCACAATTATATCATACAATGCTTGAGCTCATGGGAAATGGATCTCCATTTTCTGCATCTAACCCTTTCGCTTCCATCTGTACACAGTTCTCCCAGATGAAGAGTGGAGAGGTAAGGTGAACTGGGACAGTTTCCAAAGACAAGATATGGGAAGGTCTTATTTGGCATACATGAACACAGCAAGAGGCATCTTTTACTTCTCCCTTACAAAAGATAGCTCCCCTTTTCTCCTCGGCGATCGCTTTTGCCCAATTGTCTTAAACATCCAAAACGGAAACTCGATGAAATCCCACTCCAGTAAGTACCTGGGAAGAATAACTGCCAGGGCTGCCCCACCTCCCTCTCCCTGGTCGGTCTTCCCTTGGATCCACCATCCTGAACACTCAGATGCTCCATGAAAACAAAAAACCATCCTGAAATCCACCAGAGGAGACACGTTGTCTCAGATCTGACGACTTTCCTCATGCTTCTGCAGTTGCAGTGCCTCAGTCTTGGGCCACAAACACAGCATGGATGGTTTAGTGGACAACCACATTGCGATGTTTTAAATTTTTCTTTTTGTTAAAAAAAAATAAATAAGAGGGAAGAAAAAGTTATACACACATGTATCACAGCATTTTCAAAAGGCCTTCTGCTGCATTCACGTTAGCAGTTCAGCCTCAGTTGTAAGCCTGGATGTAAGGCAGCTGGAAGATTAAAACCGCATTGTTGGAAAGTCCACTGAGATGTCCTCATGGAGTTTTTTTGTTGTTTTCTGTTTTTATTTTGTTACATCTGTTTATTATTGTTATTATTATTTTCACTTGTTTGCTTCTTTCTAAATTTTGGCAGGCAAAGAGAAAATGCTTTCCTGCTTTTCCTCACATGTTCTGT
This sequence comes from Aegotheles bennettii, assembly GCA_013398125.1. NCBI lineage: Eukaryota > Metazoa > Chordata > Aves > Caprimulgiformes > Aegothelidae > Aegotheles > Aegotheles bennettii. The sequence continues at coordinate 249,400 of VZRW01008524.1, forward strand.
CCAGTTTGTTTTCTGTGTTTTAAGCAAAAAAACCAAAAAACCAAAAAACCCCAAAACTGATGACAGGGTAGGTTTCTGTCATTTTGTTTTAAGAAAGCAAATGGAACTGGGTTGTTTTCTGATAATGGCCTTGAGGAGGTACATTGTAGAGATGGCTCAAATGCTTGATTTCTTTGCTTGCTGTTTGCATTTTCCCTTCTGACTGCAATGGACAGGCTTTTTGTTGTCTCTCCTCCCAANNNNTCCCCTTCCCAAAAATGGCAGTAGGTAGGTGCAACTGTATGCTCATTCAGCCTCTAAGGTATGATGCTGAAGTTAGGAGTTGGATGGAAGAGCCATGTGAGAGAAAAGCTTTCCCATCGCGGTGANACATATATATGCATGTATAGGTATACATAGACATATATATATATATACACATATGTGTGTGTGTGTGTGTGTGTTTGATATTTGTTTTAGCACACTGTCCCATTCTCAGGTCTAGATTTGGGGCAGTTGGTCCTGGGGACAGGTTGGACAGAAGGGGCCAGAGTGCAGAAGAAGCCAGAGATAAGAGTGAGGCCCAGGCCCCCCCACGCACAGAACATGGACCAGCCATAGCCATGGCTGATGTCGTCGGGAAGTCCGTACAGGTAGCGGGGGTAGCGGGAGAGCTCAAAGTTGATTCCAGCCACGCACGTGCACAGTGAAATGATGCAGAAGGTTCCTGGAGGAGAGTGGGAAGGGGAGAAGGAAGAAGGAAAAAAACAAAGAGAAGTTAGAAAAGCGATAGACATACCACTTTCTGAGCCACCTGAGAAAAGCTCATGCGAGCAGTAAGGAAACACCTAAGGGAAGATGTTCACATAGAAAGTGGCTTCGTCTGGTGGCTCCATAGAGAACAAACTGAGTGCCACCAGAGCCTTGAATATTGATCTGGTGCTGAACAGAGCTGCATGGAGAAACTTCAAGAGGAACAGTTTTTCATTACAAGCACTCACTTGGGAACCAGAATACTCCATGAAACCATTGATTTTTATGGACTTTTTCTTTAGACAAATACAGAGTGAATCATGTTTCAATATATCAGAGGGAAAAACCTTGATTTTTTTGTTTAATTTCAATCGTTCAGTGATGGATTTTATAGGAGAAAATATTACAAAATGCTTGATATGTTCTGGCTCTGCCAAAATGTACATTTGAAATTACCTGGAGAGGCTTTTTTCATGCCTGTCTTACATAAAAATCTAAAATCTTTCATTATGCATCCATCCCCTTTCAAATATCACTCTCAAAATCATAAAATTCCTCACAAAGTTAGGATTCTACCCTCTAAATGAGTCCAGTCCCAATCTAGATGCCTTCTGCAGTGTTGGGGAAATCTTCAAAATATCTTGTTCTTGTTTTCCACCTCTGAAGCAATATTTCATCTCTTCCTGAGAACATTGCGACAACAGGCTTCATAACCCTGTCGGATGTTAAGTGTTATGGAAAGTCAAACATTTCGGATTAGGCTGAACCTTAGCCCACCCAGATAAGTCTGATTTTGATCTCTGGCCTCCAGCTTCATCAAAGCTAAACTCTGAGCTCCTGAAATGTCACAGTTGCCACCCACACACCAAATAATGGATAATTACACGTGCTACACTTCTGTCTCAAGAGATAATAACTAAAGTCAACATCAAGTTGGTAGTTTATTTTTCCTCTCTAATTCCTCCCTATGTGAGCCTCTCTGAACTGCCTGGAGAGCCCTGTGCACAGAAGGCATATTGCAGGACGTGTGCTATAGTAACACATGTGGCCAGTCTCATGTGTTGTCCCGCTGTTCATGAACAGATCAGCAGCATCTCTTCACTAGCAGCTGCTGGCGAGGAATCTCCTGGTCCCACCCCTAAAATAGCACAATCCCCCAAAGCAGTGACGATCTGCTTGGGTTTAGTGTCAAGCTCTTTTCTCCTGGTGCCCTTGCCTCCTTCTACTCCTTCCAGCCTCCGTTCCTGCTGCTCTCCTGCAACAATTTTCCTGTTGTTTCTCTGCTATTGCTATTGCTATTGCTATTGCAATTGCATTGAAGAAAAGGATTTTACACCCCTCACCCTGAAGACACAGGTAAGATTATGTGGCAAAGTCAGCTGGAATTATGATTAGAAACTGGGGGCATTTGTAGGAATATATATACCACCAAAAATATGTGGACTACCTTCCATACTCACCTCCTTTACTTGGTAGGCACATCAAACAGGTTTAGAATCAGCAGAAAAATCTCTGTCACAAACCTGCTGTGAGACCACTGTCACATCCCTCTCTCTGTTCCCTCTCCTGATCACTGCCTGGTCTCTTTGGAGTGTCTTTTCTCCAATGTGTTTTGGAGTGCCACTTGTAGACATTTTCTGCAGTAAAGGTCAGGCAATATGGGAACTCTGGGTGCCTCCCCTAATGTTGTGTATACCTGCCAGGTGGCCCAGGTTATTCATAAGTACTCATATTATGATGGTGCCACAGGGTACCGGTCAGGACCAGCGAGCTGCTATGGTCGGTACTATGGCTATTTAAATAACCCCTGCCTTCCTGCCTCACAGCAGCACCCAATTAGTCTACAGTCAGTGCTCTGGGCTTTTGCCAAATCCTTGTGAGACTCCAGGCTCTGGAGCTGTCTTCAGAGATGTCCTACAGTACACCAAAGCACGGAGTAGTATAAATGGGGAGGTCTCCCTCCCAGAATCCCTTACTTGAAAATCAGATTGTCTGAGCAGAAACCATACACCCCTTTCCATGTTTTACTATGTCACTTAGGTTATCCAGTAACGGGAAGGTGTCTGGCAAGAACGCGGTCATTCCTTGTGTGATATGTCAACGCGACTATATTGTGGGATCGGGGGAAAAAAGATCCAGCGGAGTCACTGTGCTCTGAACCAAGCTCTGTGGCTCATTTCAAATGGCTGTGGTTAGAAAATGACATGAAAGGCCTTTCTTTGCTAGCAAGAACATGATAATTTCAGATCTCTTGAAATATAAGATTTTTAAGAGAGGTGGGTGGGAAAATCTCTGCGGCCAGACTGAGGCTGCATTTGCTAAGTACAAAAGGGAAGGAAATAAATTTGGATTTCAAATACTACCTGTGCTTTCATGCTTTGTCTTGGCTATTTTGATTACAAGCTCTTCAATGCAAGGAGCATTGCTTACTCTTTGTTTTGGAACCATGTCCAATATATTGGCACTCCACCTTGCTGGTGCCCAATAACCACGTAAAGAAGAATTAGTAACAACAATAGACATTACAACAAATAATGAGCATGAGACTTCTTTAAAAAAAGACTGCCCCCCATCCTGCCCCTTCACTGGAGACTGTGCTAACCTCACTCTGACAAATAATGACTGCCACGCACAACATTAGAGGTTGCACAGCACAGTCCTCAGCCAGCCACCCCCCTGTGCTTCTGCAGGACATCTTGTACAGCACAGGTTTATCAACCTCCCTAGAGCTATTCATACAGACACAAAACATGCCATTTTATAGCACCTAGAGGAATCTTTATGGTCATTGTTCGAGTCCTGTGTGCTGTTTGTATTCAGCCAAGCAAGGAAGTTCCCACTTGCAGTTAATCTGGCCTCTCATCAGGAGGGTTATGGATGAAAACTGGGTATGGTTACTACCTTAGGACTGTTGTGTAGCTTTTCCTCCTAAATTGGAAGTCATAACACAAAAGATCATCCTTGCAAATGGCAGAGTTGTTTACCATCATAGGGAAAGAGTCTTGGGCAGAAGGGATGCAGAGACTGAGCTTACCCCTTGTCAATGCAGCCTCTGCTAGTCTGGGTAAGACACAGAGCTGGGATGGCAGGAGGAGGGAGGCTGTCGCTCCTGCCCATGACACTGCCTGCACTATGGACACAGTGCTTCACAGGCATCAGGACTGCAGCAAGTCATGAGCATTCACAACCCAGACAGTCTTTCTCTCCCCAGAAAATAAAGTGAACCCTTATTCACTTTCCTGGCAGGTTCTTGCTGCCAGTGAGGTCCCCCCTACATGTGCACTAATGCCACGGACCCCCAGGCAGCTGCAGCAATACAAACTTTTCTTCTTTCTTTGTGAAAAACACCCCCCATAACTCTGGCCCAAGCAGATGACCAGACCTGAAGGCTGGTGGTCCAAGGCTCGGCAGTGATGCTGGCACACGGACTGCAAATGACAGGTGGCTATAAGAGATCACCAGGGGTGTGCTGGTACACGAGCTGGATGGGGGAGATAAAGACCATCAACTTCAGCAGCTGAGGAGAGCAGAACACGCTAAGTTCTTTGTGCTGGGATTTACACATCATCATCCTAAGTGAAACACTAATGAACGAGACAAGACAATGGCGGTGTTTTTGACAAAGGAAATTCACGTGTCATTGCAAAATGCTTCAGTCAGGTGAGAGATGAAATTTCATGTAAGGCTGTGTCTGTGCCACAGAAACTGCCGTTTGACGTGCAGTCAAACCTCCACCCTGTGTCCTCATCCAACAGACCCCCTTCCTCTCAGAGTGATTTTGACAGTGCTTGTCCTGCTGACGGACTGATGATCAACAGTGGTTTGAGTACCTGAGTCATTAAATACCCCATGGCTATCTTGTGCTTTTCCTCATTTGTATGGAAGAACAATATTGAACATTGTACCAAATATATCCTACATTTAGACTGGATATTTGTTTAGGACAGAGATGAACTTATTTGCTGTGTATAAGACTGGGGTCCTGCCATCCTTGCTGCAGCGACAGACATGGTCAGGAGAGGGATGGCTGGGAAAGGTAATATCACTGTTGGTCAAAGCCTAATTCAGTGTGGATTATGAGTCAGAGCCCTTTGCTGTAGCTGTTTTTAAGCATGATTATATATAGCAGAGCCATGGGCCTCTGCTGCTCGGAATTGCATTTTTTTCAGTAAACGTCCCCTTTCTTTCCAATCAGTCCAAATGTGCACAGGGCTGCAAAGCCTCTGCAGTTTTCAGACCTCACCTCCAGGGAAGAGCAGAAGTGCTTGTGAGTGAACCAATTTAAACACAAGCAGGCTCAAACCATCCATACCAAATATGCTTGAATTTTGCCTCATGCCAGTGGCCCCTTGAACCATGTCAGAAGCCACGTCCTTCTCCTGCAGACCTGCCTCAGCTTCCAGAGCGATAAAGCTTGAGGAATTTCAGGAGGTCTGTGGTGTTTTGTGAGACAAGAACTGCTGTCTTTCTTAGGTACACTGCAAACAAAGGTGAACCTTCATGGTGCTGATGTGCAAACAGAATCCACTAGCAGGAGTTTCATCTAAACATCCTTGTCCCTAGTATTAGGGATAAGGTGTCTGACTGTAGACTGAAGGAGACAATTTGAAGTCAAGGAAAATCCAAAAAAGCCAGTAATTAAAATGATCTGGGCACCAAGCCCGCCTCTGAGACCCTCCTCTCAACAAATAATTTTTCTCATTATTTGGAAATCATTTCTTCCACGTCTGGCAGAACGATGCTTGTTCTCTCCCTTCCCCCCACAACAGGCAGAATGACTCACGAACTAACTGTGCTGTCAGATGTACAAAGTAAACAAACCAAAAAACCCTGCTTCTCTTTTTTTTTTTGCAGAGATAGAAATGTCAAGTATTACCTATAAACACTAGCAGATAAAAAGGCAAACACAAAGGTATGGATTTAAGATGTCCTCTGAAACCAAGGAGTTCTCAAATAAATGCGAATCTCCACTTTAAAGTATTTCTAGTAGCTGCGATTGATGGCAATTTGTGGCCACTAATGTCTGTGAAAGGACTGCTGTTTATTTAATTAACATCACTTTTTCATTATAGGGTTATGGGGAAAAAATCTCACAAGCGAAACAACATTAGCTTTACTTTCTCTCTGCCCTACTAGCTTTTACTGTTTTCAAGGTACATCAAACAGACAAATAAAATGAGGTCTGATCCTAAAGTGGAGTGTGTACCATTAGCAATTTAAATTATATCACAATCAAATGAAATTATTAAAGAATAAACTGAATTCCCTCCCAAAACAGTGATGACAAAAGCCTTTTGGAGGAAGCATCTTTGCAGTAAACTCCTTCTGTGCACGGACTAAACGCCTCAGCAGCATGCAGCTCTTGAGAACACTTTATTGCTCTGTGCATACACGCACAGAATATAAATTATTGCGTAATTATGTACTGTTCCAGCAGAAGCAGCTTGCAGCATCACCGATAGGTTGCAGAATAGCAAGGGGTTTACTGGAAAATTGCCCTTATAAAAAAGCTGAGATGGGAAGAGAAGTCTGGCTGGGTGATAGAGATTCAGTGCGATGTCCTTGTGAGACCATAAACCCACCAGGGTTGAAACTTCATACATTTTTATTTTATACGAAGAAGCAGCACAAACTGCGGGGTCTGTAGCAGTGCTATGATATTGCATTACAGCTGCTGCCAGAATGCGGTTTGCATTTGGCCTTTGGCCTCCTACCTCCAGATGTACCAGTGGCATCCGTGCCCTACCAGAGCTGTACGCTTGCTGCTGTTCCCCGAGCAGCAGTGCCTGTCTATCCAATTGCTGCTGCACAAGCGTAATACATTATGGCACCAGAGGACTATGTATCCTCTGCCACAACTGCAGATACTTAATGGTGACCATCCTTAGGCTCATGTAAATCAGTACAGTATATGGAACAGTATTACAGCAGTTCAGCAACGGGTCTCCAGTTTGCTGTGCTGGTACAGCTGGCAGTCTGATTTGCATGTGGTAATGTTTCTGCTGCCATATCCCACCCCACCGTGCATGGGACTGCACCAGGAGTGGGTGCCCATGCTGTACACTACGGCAGCCAGTGAGAACCAGCTATGGGCAAGCACCCTCTGAAGTTATGAGCTGGCACATAAGGCAAAAGCTGACTTCAGCTAACTACTTAGCTCAAGGCATGTTGTTTTGACAGAATGGACTAGGGAGAAATAGGGAAGTTGATCAAAGCCTGAGCTGAATAACTCTGATTACTTTAGCAATGGTGATTCCGATGACACGCCCAAAATAATCTAGCAATAATAAAGTGACTTGACTACAGCCATTAAGCAAACATAATGGGTCATGAACTTGCAGCCATGACAGAGGAAGCAGCAAAAATTGTGCCAGTTGTACTAGTGGGATGTGATTCAGTATTTTACTGGTAGCAGAAAAGAGAGAAAGGAAGAGGATCTCTTAATGTTAAAATGAAGAAATATCCTAACCAAAGGTTAGCGAAATTATCCCATCACTGTGATGGCAAGTACCATGCATGGCAACATGAAAGGTTGCCAACAGGTTTCTTACATCCCCTGCAGTATGGACTTCCCAGGATGGCCCAGGCAGAGGCTAAAAGATTAAATGGAAAGGGGTGCAGGAGGTCTGAGCAAACTCGAGTGACTCCATCACATCTCGGTTATGCCAGATGACAAGACATGTAAGTTTAGTATCAACGGTACCTCAGGCAAGTTCTTCCCAATCTAGCATTTGCCAAAAGCTGAAGAGAAACTTCACAAGGGGTCTGGTAGGGTTTGCCTTGTCACGCGACGTCTCCCATAGCACAGTGAATCCACACACCACATTGCATTTGGTCTTTTAGCAACCAAGTCATTCTGCATCTCTCCACATAAGGGCTTTTTATTTCAGTCAAAAAACTGAATCTCTCTCAGAAGGAATCTCAGAAGGAGTCTCAGAGGATTTGTGGAATCTTTCTTTTGCACGAAACCTTAAATTGCTGAAAAGTCTTCAGACAGATGTTCTTCAAGACAAGTGAGACTGGAGAACAGACACAGCACAAACAACTTCAGTGCAGCCTTCTTCCATGTTGCCTAGTGTGTGCCGCTAAAAATAATCGTAGAGGGAATACTTTCAGGGCTGAAAGGGTAGAGTAACTTGCATGCCTTTTAAATCCTTTTCTTTGCTGAAGGCACTACTAAAGAAGCCATTGGGAGCTCTGGGTGATCACACAGAATCACAGAATGGCAGGGGTTGGAAGGGACTTCTGGAGATCATCTAGTCCAACCTCCCTGCAGGTTCACCCAGAGCAGGTGGCACAGGATCATGTCCAGGCAGGTTTTGAATGTCTCCAGAGGAGACTCCACACCCTCTCTGGGCAGCCTGTCCCAGTGCTCTGTCACTCTCAAGATGAAAAGTTTTTTCTCATGTTTAGATGGAACTTCCTGTGTTAAATTGTACTGGCCACCTGATTTGGATATTGTCCCCTTCGAGTGCTGGAGAGAAGCCTATCCATTCATTTTTTCAAGTGACCACAGGACTCTTCGACTGTACAACTTTCAGTTGTTTGTACTGCATGTGAACTGAGGATCTTTACTTCAAAAGGCTCTGGGGTCTAACTGTTTCCCTAAGCTGACTGCCAGGAACAGAAAAATCCTTTCTGCATGTGCTAGGTGATACAGTTACTGAAATCAAAATACGATGTAATTGTCTTGTCAACAAGAACCACTGGACGCAGGCCACCCCTATGAAGTTTACATCTTTCACGTGAATGTTTGCAAGCAACAAACTACTCTGACCACTTCATTGCTGCCCTAAGGAGTCACATGCTGAAAACCTCTTTCCTGTTGCAGAGGAAACACCTCTGCAGCCTCTGCAGCCCACACAGGTCCATTGGCATGACTCATCTCTGTAACCCCTGGAAGAGCCAGGTTGGGCAGACAAAAAGAAGGTTTCACTCGTCTAGTTTCTGCCATGTCCAGCTGTTTTTTCTGTGGAATTTCCAGTGGCCAGTTGGACTCTGTCCAGGCAGAGCAGACCAAGCAAGCATAGAAGCGATTTGTCCAAGGGTCATGTTGTTTTCCTAAATTGACAATCTGAGTTGTCAAGAAGGTAAATCTAAATCTTGCTTCAGTCTCTGCATTTAATAACAAGATCTGCCACACGCAGGAACTTGCTCCCCTTTCTCTCTGTAAAGAGTTCTTCCTGTCTAGCAAAGCACGCCAGTATTGCTCTTCCTTCAATTGCCTGCGCAGTCTTCGTTCCTCTTTGATGCCAGGCATGCAAACAACTCAGCAAACTTATTTTTAATAAAAAACAACCCAATAATAAAAGCCAGTTTTTTTCATTGTCTTCCTTTGGCCTTGATGCATCTTGCCATTGGAATTCAGAAGTCAGCAACAGATCAAGGACCTGGTGACATTATTAAGGCATACGGAACAACCACAGAATTTTAAAATGCACATAACTTGTTTTCCAGGGCTGTGGGTGGGAGAGTCTTTTGTATTTCTATCGAATTTGTCTTCCCTACTTTGATTTTATTTTAATTCACCTTCTGTCAGCCCCCCAAAGACCTACTGGCATCCCTGAGTGGCAAACTAGATTGTATGCCCTTCATAGACTACACTAGGTTTTCTGTTCTCATAACTCTAGAAGAGACTGATGCTTCTGGCAGTACCTCCCAACCTGGTGAGGGAGAAATTACAAGTCCGTATAGGTGACTTAAAATGAAAACACACAGGAATATCAATAGTTCTTTTTGCTGAAAAGCCAGGGTGAGCTGACTCCTTAATTCACTGTACACTAAGTTCAGGAAGACTGATTTGAGTTAAGACTGAAAAACAATGAGTTTATAGGTGCATATAAACTACTTGCCCTGTCTTTTCCTTCGGACTATGAGATCTGCACTTCATTACGAAGTCTTTCCTCTCCTTCCCTTAAATGTCAGTCTTTTTCTGTGATCAGGTACAAGGTTGCCAGAATTGCTTTTGTTGGTATTTCTCCCCCAGCACGCAAGTGCACATCTAGGAGAATCGGAAACAAGCAACAGGAAAAAAAACCCAACACATTTGAAGGTTAACTTTGAAATCAGGTGATAATGTTTCCATGGAGATCAGATGCTATGGAGTTGACAATGAATTCTCTCATTGTACTTTTCCTTCCAGGAACAAAAATAAGAAAAAGACCTCTAAATTACTACATCCTGCAGAACAGCTGCGTTATTGATTTGAAAAAAAACATTTCTATATCCCAACCCCATTCTCTTATGGAGGTGTTGACTCTTATGTCCTAGCTTTTGAGGGCTAGGTCTGTTGTTATTGACCTAAAGAATCAACTAAATTCCTGAGATACTGCAAAAAAATAGCACATAATGAAAATAGTATTCTGTAAGAAGAAGAGTTCTGCTTTGGAACTTATGCTGTAGGGGATGCAAAGATGGGTGTATGATTCCCCTTGGGGAATATTACAACAAGAAATTATAAAAGAGCATTTCATAAGCCTATGCAGTGAAAGTAGGTGATCTTTCGTATTGCCAGAGAGTCTCCTTTTTCATTTTCAAAATGGGTGCCAGCATTAACAAATAAAAGCAAAATGTGTTCTCAGTGCACAGGTAAGCATAGAGAAGTACTAGAAGTAAGGACTTAACATGCTACTCCAGCTCTGCCTTTTAAGCATAATGTGTTGCGAGTCTTGTGCAGTCGGCTAGGAAATTGTTCCCTAGCTTGGAAACACTAAACAGGCCACCCTGACATCATATTAAAATCCAAAAAAATGGCGAGGGGGGTGTATGTCAATGTGTATGATTTCCTAAATGTTTATTTGTGGAGTGAAAACAGAAAATTAGGTAACATTCAAAAGGAAAAAAAAGATACTACTTTTAGAGGGTGATTACTAATGGTTAGTCGGTCAGGATGAAGAAGCACTTCCAGTCCTATGTACGTGGACTGGATATGTATCTGTCCGGTGGACCTATATTCATATATATATATATATTACTGGAAATGTATTCATCAGTGTTCAGGTTTGGAAATGCATAAGAAAATCAGGGTGACTTTTTAGGCCCCAGAAACATAGCCTAAAACGGGACCAAAAAACATCTGTGAGGGATACCACAAGCCATGTAGGAGAGAGCTGTTTGAAAAGAGGGACTGACAAGTCCTGAACATGAGGAAAAAATGTATTTTTAGAACTAGGCTAATTTTTATTATTTTAATATGCAATGCTCGGCATCGTTACCTAACTGCCTCTTGAGCATTGAGGCACAAAGTCTGAATGGCTGCTCTGGGTTCTGGGTCTCATCACAGATCCATAAACCTTAATCATCTCCTTTTCTCCCTTCCTCAACACCCCTGTAATGCATTTGATGGTTTTAACGCTCAAGACCCTTAGAGAGGTTTAAACATTTAAAATCTATTAACGCTCTACATTAACTCAAGTTCATTCCAACTTGAGGCCTTAAATCACTTTCCAGCATAATGCAAAATTTAACCAAAAGCACAAGTAGGAACAAGAGCATACGTGTGTGGTGCGGAAGGCATGGCAGAGCGGGTATTGACCTTGTCACATGGGGCTCGTTTCCAAGACTTTCATAACCAATTTATGGCATCTCTTGGTACAATCCAGCCTTTGTCTCCATCTGGAGGTCAATCCACATAAATAAATTCTTATAGTGGTCTGCAAGGAGTTTCACTGAATTCTAAAGTTCTTCTGCAGTTATCATTAATTTAGTATCTCCTGCAGGATTAAAACATGATTGGCATCTCATTTTTTCCAGTGATTCAACTTTTTTTGAATTATAAATACTTTTCAAACTGGAAAAAGGTACTATGCCTTTGTGAAAACTACATTTATGCCAAGCTTCACACCTCAGAGTGCAGCCATTTATTGTAGACCTCTATTTTTTTAAAGATCACATGATGTTGCTTAAGTGTGCATTTGCACTTGCCTTTCCATACAGAAAAAGAGATTTTATGTAAACTTTCTAAAGCTATTCCTTTTTAGAAAGAAGCACAAGATTGGATTTTCAAAGAATAATGTTGTGGAAAAGAATAAAATGTATATGTCACAGAAAATATCTTCAATCTTCAGTGTTGTGATTGATCATGTCACCAGGAGGAAGCATGCTGAAAAGTGGGTAGAGACCTTGATCTTTAGCAAGAAATAAAAATTGTAGGTGCCCTGTTAGACTCACCATACTTCCAGATGAACTCCAAAGAAAGTATTCTATTTTGTCTTTGTGTTTATCTTGCTCTTTGCATCCTCTTGTCAGCTGCTATGAAGGTGCTTCGTAACTGCCTAGGAGATGTCAATCAGAGAGTTTTGCCTTACACTTGCTGTATTAAATTGCTCCATTTTTGTTTCTTAAATTATTCAGCAGCAGAATGATTATTTTGAGCTGGCAGGACCACGGTTGTGTAGAATAAACACTCTTATTTTCTACTGCTATGTGCTATTTTCAAAGTACAGTGAGTTAAATTTGGGACGCAAATGACTCAACAGCTGGTAATGGTCCATGGCTGCAAATACACAGATGCCTCAGTTGTCATCTACTAACATATGCACAGTGCAGGAGAAGGAAGCACAGCACACAGGCTTGGGGATTTTGAAGACAAGACCTTCCATGGAGGCGGGGAGTGAAAGAGGATACAGAAGTGCTGCAGCCCATCTGTACCAACAACTGTGCTGCACGGGCTCCCAAACTCAGTTTTGAAGTCTCTCTTTGTGATGGGGTTTGCACCCCTCGGTATCAGCCTGGTTGTCAGCTCCTGGACACAGCCAGTAGTACTCTGGCAGCTGCTGGGCTCTAGCACACACTGGCACAAAACCCTGAGTGTGTCCTTGTCCCCCAGGCACCTTGCAATAGACCCGCGTGAAGCGAGGCATGGCTGGGGCAAGAGGAGGTGACCAGGTGTAAATAGTCAGTCCATCCTCTCGCTGCAGAGCTAAAAAAGCAGTTAGCTGACTTACCCTTGGTCTGAGGGAAGGAGTATATTGGAAATATTTCTGAGAAGGGAGGAGGATGGAAATGATTTATAAAAGCTTATTTCTCCCTGGATTAGAATACAAAAGCAGAATGCACTCATACATTCGTAAATGGGTTGTTCTTTATATCTTTAATAAACATCCTTTCTTGCGTATCTGAAATGAAGAATTAAATTGTGCCAGCACACCTGCATAACTTTATTTTTTCTTCCCTCTCACACATCTTTCCTGCCAGCTTATCTCTGCTGCAGCAGTCAGCACTGGAAAGAATAGGTGTTCACCTCTGCTGTGGGAAAAGGTTTGAAGCTTTTGTAACCCTGACTTAACTTTTGTGAGTGTGGACAGGCTACAAAGGGCAATGTCTCTATAGCACTCTTAGGTGGGTCAGAAGAAACCACGGTAGAAGAGGAGCTGGCAAAAGGTGCTTGAATCCTCCAGATTGGCAGATCATCATTGGAGAGGAGGGAGGAGGAGAGGATGAAAGAAATTCCTTATGTTTCTGAAAGCAAGTGCTAGGACAGAAAATCAGAGAGGAAAAACTCCATAGCACTGCTGTGTGGGTACAGCAAGACTCTTAGGCCTTTCAGTGACAGTAAGAAAGGGAATTTCAGACTCCCAGGCAATGCCCCAAGCCCAGTATTTCATGCAAAGACAAGAAATGAGTTGCTATGTGAGACTACAGATCATTTTATTACAGATCTGCATGGTGAAGCTAAATCACATGAATAAGGGCATTTAGTAGCTGGAATAATTTCCAAATAGACTAATTAGAGAGTGAATTATTAATGGTAAAATTTATAATTGGCTCAAAGCAAGGTTACATCAAGAAACACACTTGACTTTGCAAAGAATAATGAGTATTTGCAAGGCTAGTAAAATTACATGCTTCTCCGAGGAAACAGCAAATGGGGAAAAACCCTAAAGTGATCCTAAAGTACATGTTAGAAAACAAAACTGGCAGAGACCAGATAAGAGTGAAGAGAACAGGTAAAACAGTAAACAAATGCAGGGATGATTTATTGCACTTATTTGCGGTAAATTTGGAACAAAATGAGACAACGCAGAAGTCTCTCCTTGAAGGGCTGCCTTGTTAGGCATGCAGCAAAACCCCTAACTATTTCACTGAAATGTGTTCTCAATACAAATTACAGACTTACAAAAGGAAAATACATGAATGTGCAGCTGAAGGACAGAGCTCTGATAAGGATGATAAAACATCGTTCTTTGTGGGTCTTTTAAGACAGTTACAGAGGCAAGTGATGTAGCTTTGGCTGGGGATGTAATTAGGTCAGGGATAATTCTGTGCTGAAGGAAGTACCAGAGCAAGATATTGGAAGTTCCATTTTATATTTTCAGCTGGGACAGCAGTTCAGCAGGAAGGTGCATCGGGTAGGGAAGGGGAAGATGCAACCACTGCTGAAACACTGGAGCATGCCACCATGGGGCAGCCCAGCCACCCAACTTTCCCCGTGGCTGGCACTGATGAGGAGGAAAAGGTTCTCAGGCATTTAGGTACAAAGTCAGCCCTGCCCTCAATGAAAGAATTAAAGCAAGCTACATGATGTTTCAAAACAACTGACTGAAATTAAATCAGAGCTGAACTGGTAAAACCCCAGGTTATGAGAGATCATCTTTAAAAGCTGATTTTATAAGGCAAGTACAATAGCAGAAGGTATGATGAGGTTGGGTTTGCATGGCTGCGGAAGGACAATCAACCTAGCAGAATCTGAGATGCTGAAACAAGAAAATCCTATGAATGAATGCACTGGAGAGCAGGTGGAAAAAACAATCGCTAGATGGATACACAGCTTGTCTGGTTATCGTGATACAGGAAGTATTCTTAAACAACTTGCTGAAGAACTGAAAGGAGGGATTCCTGAAGGTACAGGAATTCACCCTGGAGTTGCCAGTGTGCCAATTCATAGCCTCCCAACTCTTGGAGCTGAAAGGGAAACTGAAACTTGACCTTGATCTGGCAGTAATATTAGCGACTATTGAGGGAGTAAAGACACCAACAGAATCAATTGTCAGGTTTGCCATGATAATAAAAAAAACCAAAAACAAAACAAATCAAGGATTTGGATACATTTAAAAGAACTTCTCAAAGCCAGAAAATGTGAGAACTACCTCCTGGGAACTGATGAGGAGGTCACATCTAGACTTCAAAAAGTAAAGGCCTGGTTTTGGTGCAAGTAAATGTACTTTGGTTAAAGCACAATGTATAAAATGCTCCACATGCACCTCCTCAGGCAGATGTTCAACTGGATTCCTTTTAGACTACTACTAGGTATTTGATGAGCATGAAAGCATCGTTTGCCACTGGACTCTGACATTTGGAAGTAGCATTACAGATGCTTCTAAGGTTTCAGAAATTATTATAAAGTTACAAGATTACTGGATGACATGCCCAGTATGGAGTTTTTACTGGTGCAGATTTTCAGTAATTTGCATGTAGAGAAAACACAAGAAGCTGCAAGAGGATGTGCTTGGCGTCATGTATAATTTGAGTATGACCCAATTCTGTAGTAGAATTAAACAGTCTCAAATAAGATGCATAAAATGAACTAGCCTTAGTGCAACTTAAGAGCACAATACCAAATGGAGAAATTAAAAGAGAAACTCTCCCACCTTGGAGGATAAAATCATACCGATAATACTGAAATGAAATTACAACAGGTAGTGTGACTCTGGGTACAGGAGGCTATGCAATAGCACCATCATGCAAAATGAGGTCAAAAATACTAAACATAATTTGCAGTATCCATCTGGCTCTGTAAAGATGAGGGACTGAAGAAAAATCCCACTGTGGTCAGACAAATGCTGTCATTCAAGATAAGGAATCCAAGTACAAATTTTGCAATAAATATAGAACATTATGCAAAAGAACTTGGGAAGCCATAAGAGACCTGTGATTGCTGTTGATACGAATACATTTGGACTAAACAGAAAAGTTGAATTATTAATAATTTTAAACTTGTTACAAAACATGCTGAATAACAGTGTAAAACACACTCTAAATCACAGTTTACATGTCCTGGATTCCAAATGAGCTAATACCAGATAACGGCTTGGATTTCACAAATGACTTATTTCATCAATTTGCCTGAGAAATTATATCAAGCACACTAAAGCAAGTCCTTATTAGACACTGCTGCATGGGCTAGCGAGAAGACTGCTCAGTAAATATAATAAAGAACCAGAGGTTCAAGCAAACCATGCCTGGTCTTGCTAGATTATCACAGCACACTTCTCAGTGCTCCACTGAGATTTCCCACTCAAAGAATTATGGGCAGTAAGGGACAAAACCTATAGATATGGTAAGCCAGGAATGTTTAATTACTACAGAAGAGCTATTTGTCTAGAAATTAGAACAGAGCAAATGTTACAAACATAGCCAAAACAGGCGGTGTTGCAAATGGAAAGGAAAGTTAGATTTCAGGATGATTATACAGCTACCAATTTAACATGGTCTGCTCTCATCTGCTATGAAGTCAGATGTCATAAGCCTCCCGAAGCATTTTTCCCATTATTGGACTAGAGAGAAACTAAAGAAAACTAAGAGGCACTCTGGCTCCATGCATTTTGAGGACCATTAGGATAATAACTTGACAGCATTTATGCCATAAGTAACAATTTTGTAAACAAACATTGTCCAGCAATAAAAATGTTCAAATTAAAAGATTTATTAGCTGTAGAAGGAATGACTATGTAACATCTGACACAGTCTGAAAACATTGATAGCTCCTGACTTTTAGATTAGATGGCTCTAATTGTATATTTTATTAACTGACTGCTTCAGTTTGTAGATATTGCTTTATGCACATGTGGCATTAAATGAAATCAGGAAAGGTGTGACAGTTGCCACTGACTTGTGCAAAACAAGAAAGAGAGCAACCTTTTGTAACCCTGATCCACGTGTCTATGCTGGAGAAGAAAATAAGTTGGATCTCCTCCCAACACATCTGTATTAAAAATGTCACACATCTTGACAGATTTCAGTAGATAAAATAATCTGGTGCCTCTCATTCCAATTAGTTTCAAATTCCAACTGCTGGATCTTGTCATTATTTTGTCTACTCAGTCAAAGAGCAGGCTACTATCAGATGGCTTCTCCTTGCATAGGTACTTCCACGCTGTGTTCAAGTCAATTATAAACCTTCTGTTAAAGTTTCAAGCAATTGGGTTTTTGTGACATGCTGTGTTTTTCTTGTTTTTCAGCCCCTGAGTCAGTCTTGTAGCTCTTCTGCAAACCTCTCCTGATCTTCCCACATCCTTCTTTAGTATGGACACCAGATTAGGATGTCCAGAAATAGCTTTGCTTTGCCCAGAGATAACCCTATCTCATGTTCTTATTGCAAATTCCCATTGAAACTGACATATTTAGCAGCTGTGTTGCACAGAGAGCTCTTGTGCAGCTGGAAGAACCCAGAGACCTTTGCAGAGCTGCTGCTTTCTGAGAGGCAGCCACTCGTTCAGCGAGGATGACTGACACTTTTTGTTCCCAGTTGCATGGCCTTGGATCTGTCTTCACTGAAATGTATATTGTTTGACCATACCAAAAGATTGGCTTTGTAAGCTATGAGTGACCTGTCCCATTATGCATGGTTACCCTGAGTCTTGTTTCACCTGAAAACTTTTATCAGCTTCCTTTCAAATCACTGACAAATAACATTAAGCCAATAAGTAATTTCTGCACCTGCACTAGAAACTCTCCCATATATAGTGATAATTTCCAATTAGTAAACAAGACTTAGCTAGTTTCTAATAAATGTAATTTTCTGTATTTATTTAGTATAGTCCTAATGTTTTAATCTGAATGTCGTGCTGCAGTAAGTTAAATGCCACACAGATATCTGAGCATATTAGAGCAAAATAGCCCCTGTGCAAACTAAGCTTTTAATTACATGAGAAATATCAAGGTAATTTGGCAGACCCATTGCCCATAAAGTATCAACACCCACAACAAACCATTTACAGACATCCACACATAGACCGACATGTGCTCGCACGAAGTACTAGCACGCTTCAAATATGTTTGTGGGCACTGAGAGAGCTTATGTCTATGTCACCAGCACCAACAGCACTGGAACATAAATACTTGTTACTCCAGCACTTAACTCCTCTTCTGGGACTACAGAAGCTTTCCTGTCTTTCACACTCTCAGCTGTGTCACACCACAGTTAGATGAACAGGCAATCAAATGCACTAAAGTGATGATCTGCTTGAGGTGCAAAAACCCAGTCAAACAAAAACCACCAGTAGAGAAAAGAAGAGAAAACAGAAGCAGTGCTGTTCACTTTGAGACATTTGCCTGGCTCTGTGTTTGAGACTTGACTCTCACACCCTTCATTTAAAGTAACTGTGTGCCATGAAACCTGCTGATGACAGAAAGTCAGATGGCATCTGTAGTAACAAAGGCTGGAACATTACACGGGAAATGTTGCGTGACCTTGAGGGCTTGTGTAGTAGAAATGGGAAGAAGCTCAAAAGCACAGAGTGCTAGGGCATGTACCTGGGGAGTAATAAACAGAACCTCTGCTGTAAATTGGGAGATCATCACTAGGAAATTACAAAGGAGGAGAAAGGCCTGGATGTATTATCTACCTGAAGGATAACTGTGGGTCTCCAGTGTGATGCAGCGTGAAAAAGGCAAATACAATCACTAAGTACTTCAGGCAAGGGATTTCCAGCAGAGAAAGGGAACCATCACACCACTTATACAAGGCATGGATCAGACCTTGTTTGGGAATGGTTCTTCTCATCCCTATTTGAGAAAGGCAAGTATGAACAAGAATAGGTGGCAGAAAGGGCTGCTGGATTGAGAACTGGTCTTACAGGGAAAAGTCTACAAGAAATAGCATATGTAGAGTGAGAAAAGGAAAACAGAGAATACCATTGCTCTTCACAGGTACATCAGAGAAAGAAAAAAGGTACATTTGACTCAAGAACAACTGACAAGGAATAAATGTAGGTTAAAACTTTGAGCATAGCTTCTAGTTATCAAAGTGTCCTACTGTGAAATAAGATAGTAGTGGGAATAACATCTGCATATTTTTTTTACTAAGTTTATTAAACTTACCAAATGTAAGGGTTAGTGTTACTTGCAACAAAACAGCACTTGACTATACAACTGAGAAGGCCATTTTCAGTCCTGTGACTTATGGATACTGTTTTGTGATAGAGGTAACATGTAACTGCACTTGGGTTATCCTTGATGCGCACCAAAAGGAGCTTGGAAGGAAACCAAGTCCATATAACCTAAAACAACACTAAAAACATGTTTTCAGTGGCTTAGAAAAGGAGGGACATGTAGAAAGTGGGAACATGAAAACAACAAGGAAAACACATGTTCAAAACATCAACATCCTTACCTCCCATGAGGAAGAGAAGCCCCGCCACATACTGCATAAGGCCTCGATCCCAACAGCACCCCAGCACCCCAATAATCCACCCAAAGAGGATGATGGCCACAGCCATGCCCATGAAGCCAGCTGTCATCCTGCGCAGATCTGCAGTGGGAAAGACAGAAAAACAACATGCAAATGAACAGTGATAAATTAGCATCAGCAGAGGTTCATAACAGTCTTAATCCAGAATGCTACTCATTTGCAATGGCATGATGTGAGTAAGGATGGTTCAGAGGGAGAACAATCCATAAATTAAGGCACTAGCTTAGGCTGGGGACAGAGAGCAGGTGACCATTTCGCAACACAACGAAGCTCAGTGCAGATGCATCCAAGTGACTTGTGACAATTTGCTCAGGAATTAGAAGTTGCAAAATGGCCCCAATCTGTGCCTAATAGCTCTGGGTGCTAGCACAACATCTGCTTAAATCCTGCCTTTTCATCTCCATCCATTACTGCACCCAATGGATGTACCTGCTCCAACTGATACACAAAGTGGTCTCTATGCTTTGCTCCAGTGCAGACATGATAGGGGATACACCTTGGTTCTGAGCTCCTGTGCAATCTTGGGCAAGTCACTGAGCCCCTCTGGGACACTGCTTCTCATGTGTAAGCCAGGCCATAGTGTCTTATGTCCAGCCGTGGTGTGTGTGAAACTCAGTACCTCCAGGATGGTGAGGCACACAGATATAAGGGCCTCAGAGATAATAAAGGCACTGTAGTACACAGCTGGGGCATAAGACACTTTCTTGCCCTCTCTTGTGTCTAGGTATTGACCTTGCCAGATGATTTCTGGGGAGGACATTTTTGAATGTTCCAGGAAGCACTGAGAGTAGGAGGGCAGGGGGCTGGAGTGAAGCATTTGGTGCTCTGTCAGTGGGGACTGAGTACCGCATCTGATATGGGTGCAGGGGGTTGACCTCTGTTTAGTTCATAAATCAAGGAAAAAGATCCCCAAGATCTAATGTAAGGAACCCTTAAATTAAGACCTGGCTGTATCACGTATTTCCCTTCTGCAAAAAGGATGGGACTACTGGGATCCCTCCTCCTGCACGTGCTGGGAAAAAAGATCTTCACAGATGCTTTTGATGTGAAATCTGGACAGGGAGACCACATGGCAACCAAAACAGCAGGGACTATGAGAGCTAAAAAGCATCTTTACACTCTCAAATAACAGAACAGATGGGGGCATCTTCACTAACATTTGACTGTTCCCTGTTCCCCCCTCATGCACGCATAGAAAGCTTAAGCACTGATATGTCAAGAGTATATGTGCAGGAAAAATTCCAGCTAAGTCAGCTCTCCAAACATTTGTTTCCTTCTTGAAATTTTTTTTGTTGGGTTTTTTTTTTGCATAGCAATGATTTCACTTTCTTTCAAGAAACAGAATGCTTATGACAGGAGGAGGAAGATTTGAAAACTGTGAATCATCCACATCCAGTCACTGTGGCAGCTTTTCTCCTTGGCTGGCCTTTGACTGTTTCTCAATTTCCATTATTTTTTACCCTTTCCCACAGTGGATCAAAAGGACCACCAATACCAGCAGTGCAGATTCAGTGAAATTTGTGAACAGGGATAAATTAGCATCATCAGAGATTTATAAAACTCCTTTTCCAAAATGCGAAGTGCCCACAAGGTCTATAGGTGTGCTGGGAGAGAATGATTTAATTCAGTGGAAAGCAGTTTATCAAGGGCTGTGTTCGTTATAGCAATTCTTATGCAAGGTCAAGTTCCAGAAAGTAATCCCTCCCTTGAAACTACAACCAGTTCCCATAGATTGTCACTGATTTTTGCAAGGAGTGCTTCTGACAACATAAAGATTACCAAGCCTTCAGCCCACCCGTGACAAAGGCTCTTTTAACAAGATACACGTCTTAAAATTTGTAATTCTATCTTAGGCTTTGTGACTGTCCCACCAAAAAAACTGAACCAGAACTCCCCACAAAGCATTTGAATACGTTCAAGGAGGTCTGCTGCACAAAAAATAATGCATTTCCTGCAGAAACCTGTACTTCCCACCTGCAACGCTAGTCTCTGTTCCTTGGGAACTTCTCAGAGTGCTTTCTAAAAGAAGCAGTAGATGTTAGGAAGCCTCTTTGATGGCAGAGTGTCTTCCTACCTTTCAGTCTGTGGAGGCCTGGGCTCAATTGGAAAGACACATAAAACCACAGAATGTTTACTGTTTCCTATGTCATCTTCAATAACAGCACAACATGTCTCTCAGAAACGCTGCACAGCTGTGTGTGTCAGCTCCACAAAACCCTTCCGTTTTAACTTGCAACTGCTGACTCTGGGTAACAGCACTTGCTTGTCCTAATGGAAACATACCCTAACAACCTGATTTAATGAGCTGAATTTAAAACAGCTTTATTCAGCTGTGAGATGTCTGTAACTCCTCAGACCTGCCCCAATGAATATCAAGGGGATCACAAGCATTCTTACATCCTATATATCAAACTAAGAAATGGGTATTGCCGCATTAAAATCCAAATTTGCCATTGAACAGAAGAGTTAAAGTAGCAAGACCAATATTTCTAGGCTCAAATTTGAGGTTTGTTTCACTTGACCTCTCTTCCTGATGGATCCTGAAATTCCCTTTCTAACAACGCAGCAAAGTCCATCAGCATCTTAACTCTGGGCTTATATTACTTCTTGAAAAAAACAGAAATCAGCCTCTGACAGACACTCAAAACCACACATAAACAAAAACTAAAATTGAAATTCTTTATGAAATCTGAGTTCTCACAAGTTCAGTGGGCTTAGTTTAAGATTGCCACTGCTTAGGCCAGTTGCAAATCTTGTCCTCACATGCCCATTCATTAGGGCTTATCTGAAATAAATAACATATAAACTTTATTTTCTGTTCAAAACCATCTTGGTTTTTGTCCTGCCATAACATTCCTTGAGGGCAGCCCTTGCAAACAGCAGTGCTGGGAAAGGGGGTTGCAAAGTTGGTTTCATTAACAGCCTGCACTTGTCCAACAGCATCTTCCCGGTGCTCCTCACCTGTCAGAGCCCACATGAAGCTGAGGTCAGTGCTGGGGACAACTCTATTCAAAGGTCTTCTTCTGTGGGAAAGTACTTGATGTATGTAATTGAATCATCACCCTCAGGCAAAGAAGGCCAGGGAACAGGAGCCTATATTCTCTGGACCCAAACCCCTATTAGTGGTACTTTTTAGGGTTACTGTTCTGTTGGTGTGGTGCTCGACATGGAAAGGGCAGCAGAAAAGCAAAGATTTGCATCATGTACTCGAGGCAATATATAAATTCCTTCTGCTAATTTAGGAGCAAGGGATGCCGTATAAATAAACAATAGCTCATCAGTACAAATTGATGGGATTTTGTCTGAGTTTGATTGGCACTGATAAGTCCCTTCCTGAATACATCCGCAAAGGTAAAAAGGGTCATGCTTTGTCAGATAACATCACTTTATGACACTTGAGCACATCCTGGGTTTGTTTTTTTATTTTTCTGAAACTGCTTTTATGTATTTGTAGAATATGAAATGAATGGTTCTCTGTAGTCTTTTTTCTTTGGAAACCTCTCTGAGTAGCTACAGTATCTCAGGATCATGGCACAACGATCCAAATCAACTGAAGGGGTGATTATACCAGCAAAACGCATTGTTGAATCTTACACAGCCAAATGGGAGCTGCAGCAGCAAACATACCTTATCTTAAGCTCACTTATGTGTGCAGTTTAGCTGGTTCTACAGCTGCTCCTCTCCTGGATGCCCATCCCAAGTTCTCACACTGTAGCAAAGTGCACAGATTGCAGGGGTACTATGAAACGCCCTTCTCCATCATTCAGCAACCCAAACCTTCCGCAATGTAGCTACAGGGTGCAAGTAAGGAAGGTATTGCATTGCTTGTTCTGTACGACCTATAATGCAGAAGTCGATTTCCAATGCCTCGCCTGTATGACCAGTAGTTTCAGTGATTTACTACCTAGACTTAGATACCACCATCACTTGTAGGTGAAAGTGCAATATTATCTTTCCACTCATGTTTTAGAGACACGGTCTTCATTCCAATTTCTTTTTTACATTAACAGACCAAAAGCTATGTGTGACTATCTTCCCCTGGGGAGTACTTTCCATGCCTAGCACTGCTACAGGTGCTGCTGCATGTAATAGGCAGGGAAGTCAATCCTGACTCAAAAACAACGTGGATCACCAGTCAGGGAATGCAGGAATCATGTTCATATAGGCTGGAAACAACAGATTTCTTGATTGATAACACTGGAGAAAGGACAGGGAATGAAGTAATCCAATTCCCATGACTGTAACTTAAATGGTAAATTTGAAAGCCACAAGCTTCGTGAATCGTGATGAAAAGAGAATCATTAGCATTTTAGACAACCTCCTTAAAACAGAGACAGATTCTCATAAAACAACATGCATTTCCTAAAAGCATTTTAGTCTTCTGCTGGAAAATATTAACTCTAAAGGTTTCCTAAAGATAAAGAAAGGCAGAGGAGCTGATTAAGATCCATTTGTTTCCAAGCAGCATGTGGTGGAAGGTTCTGTCTGTCAGTTTGCAAATGCCCTTGCCCTTCATTTCACCCTGATATCTGTCCATCTGTATTTGTTAAGAGCAATAAAGTAATTAATCCCGGTTGTCACATCGTGGAAGAAGTTTCACACCCCAGCAGCTGCAAACATAACATGTTCTGAACCAGTGTTGTTTCTTGAAAATTCCTATATGCCTTTTTGAGTCCTGATGTTCTGTCCTCTTCCTCGAAATTGCAAGTCATCTTTCTAAAGCAAGGGCTTAGTCTTCCTGTTGATGTCTCTATATTCCTTTATACAGAGGAGTTTAATAATACTTCCAAAATATTAGAGATTTCTTTCTTCACAACACATTCAGGAAGGGAAATATGAGCCTCTTGTGAAAGATGGGGAAACCAAGAGAAGATGAGAATAGTCAACCTGCCCATAGCTACATGAAAAGTTTGTGGAGGAGCGTATAATTGAATCTATATTATCAGGCTTTCTGGCCAGCCCATTAACCACATAGCACTGCTTTTGCTTTCAGAACTGCTTGTTCTCAAGTGT
This sequence comes from Aegotheles bennettii, assembly GCA_013398125.1. Lineage (NCBI taxonomy): Eukaryota > Metazoa > Chordata > Aves > Caprimulgiformes > Aegothelidae > Aegotheles > Aegotheles bennettii. Next base: position 273,554 of record VZRW01008524.1, read on the forward strand.
TTGTTACCAGATCAAACTACAGTGCTTCTTATTAGACCATCAGAAAGTACAATATTGCTGAAAATAGTGTTTCTGACAGTTCTACATCTCCTTTCTTTCCCCAGTACAGAAAGGTCCATAAGGACTAAGGACCCTGAAATCTGATCCATGATATCTGTAACAGATTAGAAGACATTCTGGGCATAGTGCCGTTCTTCCATGAGATGTTCCAACAAGACGGGAAACCCAAAAGGAAATCACAAATATATTTCTGTGCCCCTCTAGGACCAAATGTCAGAACACAGTATTGCCATGAGCAGAAATATAGAGGGATAATATAGTTCTTTAGCACAATCCTTCATTGCAGGTCACTTTGTTCTATACTCTCCTGTACTAGTTTAATTCTCATTTGTCTACCAGTGCGGGATTAAAAACATTTGTACTTGTAAAGAGCCTAAATCACTCCTTTTTCACCTTTTCCCAAACAAATATAAGTACTGGAAATTGTTCAAGAACTGCACACGGCCCAAGAGCACAATTTACCAGATTTCACTAAGCTTTGTTTAAATTACTTCTCTTACAAAGAATCGGCCGCACAGAGGTACCTTACATCACCCCTTCTCTTACTTCCCCCCAAAACTACAGGGGGAGCAAGATGTAAAATTGAACAGATGTGTCTTTTACTGAATGTCAGCCCTGGCAGCTCCCAGCTACAATGAGCAAGTGAGTATTAATGCAGGTGATTTTGAGTGGCATCTTCTGGCTCTCACAGTACTCTCCGCACAGCTTAAGACAGTATTTTGGATGAGGTTGGCAAGTAGAGGGTGAGGTTTTAATCTCTTCTTTCTGCTTCAGGTATGGAGAGATAAGGAAAGAAATATGTATTAGTCTACCTGAGACTCAGTTAAAATCTCTGAGTGCTTTTACTGAATCATGTTGCAACCCAGTCTTCAGTTTAAAGATTACGCTAATGCAATCACAATGAGTACAACCCACTCCAACAAAAGTAACAGTGGATTATATGTATATGTAAATACTCTACACCAGAGAGTGACTCGGCAATATGCATGTCAAAAACACATACACTAAAACAACCCTCTCAAAGCCGAGAGAAAAATGCAGCAGCAGAACCTCACAAAAAGAGAAACTGGAAAATCTGAATGATTTAGGTGAGTCTTCATAACACAAGAGATGCAGTGGTGTTTATAAGATACACACATTACTTCTCCTAAACCAGAAAATCCCATCATCTTCTCTTGACTAGAGTTCATTCGTTGTGTGATGAAGTGTTAAGTGTTTGGTTGACAGCACGTATGAACTCACCTATATGGAAATGCATCCTATAGGAAGCTTCACAAACTGGCTGTGGTCTGTGCTAGTCAATATGTCCCTCAGGATAGGGTGTAAAATGGACATCCTGACACAAGATTTATTCTTGTCAGGACAGACCACCTACCTGGATTTCCTCTGTTATCTAAAGCAGAAACAACCACAAAAAGGAAGGTGCCAGCTGTGCACTGCTGGCACTTCAGCCTGCCTTCCTCCCTAAGAAATCCCACAACTTCAGAGTCAGGTGAGCAGTTCATCAGGGGAGAAATGAAGTCCTGTCTTCCACAATGGCTGATATCTTCAGAGGATCATGCCGTCAAACAGCAAACCTTGACACTGTGATTTCTTATCTCCGGTGAACCTTCTCTGAAAGCACCAGGGAGGGAGGGTGCATCACAGACCAGGTCACACACTGGTGTGTTACCATCTAAAAGCAACTCCTCCAGTATCTGGGAAAATTATAGGGCCCTAAGAAATTCTGAAGTGGCTGAAAGCCCCATCTAGAGCTTGAATATCAAGTCCTGATTTTACTTCTGCCTTTTGCTCATGTAAAGCAGAGAGGAGACAAAAGAGAACCCCTAGATAATAAGGGAGAGATTGAAGTAGGCAGTAGAGAAGGAAGGAAACAAAGCTTGTTTAAGTGCAGGGGGAAAAAGGCAAGAAACAAGTGTCTTGTGTAGTTGAAAAGATGGATTTGTCTTCAGGAGACTTTATGATATGCATAAAGGAGGCATTTACACAGTAGAAATTTAACACATCAGATGCTGTTCTACTCTAGAAGGCAAAAAACTTATGTTAGGTCTTGGGAGAAAGATGGCTGTCAGTATCATCCCATAGAAGGGTTCAGCCTTTTCCTTCAATCCTACTTCCCCTTTTGCTGAAAAAGAAACTTTGGCCAGAGAAGAAAAAGAGTTTTTTATTATCTGCTGTGTTGCTACTCAGCTCTGAGTGACAGCTGGCTAGGAAGGAAACAAAAGCTTTGCCCTTATAACCCCTCATGTAGTGGGTCAGAGTAGCTGAGCCTATGCCAGAGCATTATTGGAGCCTACCCTACCCTACTGCAAGCCATTGCCTCCCCTTCTCCAGTTCTGGAGATGGGATCTTTTTTCCTCAGAAAGTACATGAAGTTGATAATTGCTACTTATTCTGTGATGTTCAAGAACTGATCTTGAAGAATCTTTCTGTCTCCAGATTAACCATCCGGGTTTTTAGCACTGCAATATATGATCATCTAGGAACATTTCCAAGCTTCGGTCCCAGCAGAGTACACTTGTAATTTGCCCAGTTAACCCTCTCATCCCTCCTCTTGCCCTCTCATTCCCTAGAAACAGGGAAGAAAGTCTGAGGCACCTGCATTTTTGGCCATCCTTCTTCATATTCATAACTGTAATCCTTCCTGTTTCTGCTAGGTGAGACCACACAAAGCAAACATTTCCCAGTTGTAGCCATACAGAAGGTTTCCATAAGAGGCTTTCCATTACACAGCTTTTGTGGATTATGCACATGTAACAAAATGGCTCTGCTCAATTCCAATGTGAACTTTAGAACTTTTTCAGATCAGAGCTGTGCTTTTTTCATTTTTCTCCCCTCCAGTTCCCTTGAAGAACTCAGGGAGTACACACTTCTTTATGCTGATCACCTCTTACTTTAAGTGACCTCTCCTTTGAGCCACCACATCACAAGTACGATCTTGCTGGGTGGACGAACAACACAGGCCCTCAGCATCACATTATCCTGGCCAGAGGGATCATTTCTGGAGGATGTGAGGTACCATCTCCCTGCACCCAGCATTTCCAGCCTCATCAGCAGTAGGAGAGGCCAGGTGGAAAGCCCAGCTTTCTAAATGGACGTTTTCCTGCATTCTCCAATGGTCTGAAAGAAAGCTACAACAGGATCTGGGTTTCAGGGAAAAGGCAACAGCCTTTGCTGTAAAGTGCTTTCAGTGCTGCTGAGAAGTGCTGCTCTGACACCACTGAAAACTGAACTACTCCATTTATTCCCCCTGCTCGGTAGAGTGCACAGGAGGAAATGGCAGAGCAGGGCATCAGGGCAAGCTTCACCACACAGCCCTGCCAGGGTGACACCAGCACCTAGAGATGCTTTGGGGGCAAACAGTCTCTCCAGCACTGCAAACTGCAAGGGACTGAGCATCTAGAGTGAAGACCCTAGTGAGCTCTGCTTTTCCTGAATCCATTGGGAGGGTTGGATGCTCCAAAGCTTTCCTCTGAAAATCGGACTTTCAGCTGTTTCCAAGGGGTGCGGTGGAAGCCAATTCACCACTTTCCCTTCAGAGGCATTCAGATAATAATGATGTACAGAGTTGTGTAATGGTTGTGTTAAAAAAGTCTGGATAAATATTATAGTATTGACTTTATTGTCTAGTTTACAAAAGTCTCCTTTCACAGTGACAGACTCTGCCCTGTTACACTCTGGTTTTTATATGCCAGCCACCATTGCAGTACCTACATGTCCACTAAATACATGGAAGTTTATTAAAATTTATTATTCAGTTAGTATCTCTTGAACCACTTCTTGTAAAGGTGGCCAGGGCTCATCAGGTCCAGAAGGAAGCAGGCAAAGAAACTTCTTCCTTCAGTGAGGAGAGAGGACAAAAAAAAAAGAGGAGAATAGAAGAGAACAATGAGGAAAATTAAAGAAAAGTTTGTATTAAAGATGACAAAATGGAGTGTGACAGGAAGCAAGAAACATAATTGTATGTAAAACCCCAGTATCAGGCAGTGTTAAGGGTCTTTTGTAAAACAGATTTACCCTAAGCTACTCCTGAAGATAAATGAAGTTGGAGGTATGCAGGAATGGACCACAGGAGGAGCAGAAGGCGTAACACAGAAAGAGAGACTTGGTAATGTCTCCTCTGCTTTACCTTCTTCCCTCTGCATTTGACTTCCCTCCCCTACTGCTCATCCCAGCCCAGCACCAAAGCCTTGCTCTCATTCAGGTGCGACTAAAACATTATCTTACAGGTTTTTCTTCCCTTTCAGCTCCTGCCCCAACCGCTGGTGCAATGCTATGCAGCACAAGCCTGAGAACAATCCCATCGTAAGGTGTTCAAAGCATCAGGTTTGATAAATGGCTGGGATGAAAAAGGCTGGAGGTAGAGGGATGGTATCTCTGCTTTATCAGTGCCCCAGCACTCTGCTCCAACTTACTCATTCCACAGACTCATTCCCAGCATTAAACTATTTAATTCTGAAAGGTGTATTCTTGTTTTTAAAAAAGACCATTTAATGCAAGTAAGCCTGTGGTGAGGACTGGGAAGAGCGGAAGGAGAATGGGGGGAGAGGAGGGAGGAAGTGTAGAAAGACATTTAAAGCTCAGAGAAAACACTCTTCCTTACAGAGAAATTTTGATTTTGAAGTTTACTCTTCTATTAACATTTAAATTGAAAGGCGTTTCTTCCAAGCTCCACATAGGAAACCAGAAAATCTGCATTTAAATAGATACCATTTAAAAGTGGGGAAAAATATATATCAGCATTGAATGCTTCTCCATTTGTCTGAAAAGAACTTCTCTTATAGATTATTATTAATTTTTTTCTTTTTCTTTGTGTGTGCTAAAAAGAGAAATTGGAAGTACATTAAAATTCTGCTTGCACAAGACGAAGGCAGGGGGATGGCTGCTTAATTGCCCAAAACCCAGGTTTTAAGCTCAGATATTCTGCAGGAGGGCCTCTGGAGCCTGCAGGAGGCAGTCCAGCCTGCTGCCAGGGACGGGGCCAAGCGAGTCCTCCCCTGCCTGGTCCTGGTGCCACAGCGCCCGTGGCCAAGGGACTGCACACTCCCACTGAAATGCCCACCTTGCTGGGGATGTCACCAGGGCCCCCAGTCCCGGCTGCAGAATCAGACCCCCTGCAGTTTTGTTAGACACCTCTATACTGTCAGGGCACCATCTAGAAAGCAGGGCCATGCACGTCCCCAAAAGCCACCTGAGCACAGCAGCCATGTGTGGTGTTAACCAGGGTGTCACAGGAGGAGAGGTCACAGGCAAGGAGTCAGTGGGGCTTGAGGACGCTGTGCTCAGAGGGTTTGGAGAAGTCTTGGGACAAGAAGAGATGTCCATATGTTGGTACACATTTCATGTCACAATCATCTTGTGTGTTGGCAGCTGGGGCTCTGCACAGCCCATCACAAACCCAGAAACCTTGTATGAGGTTTGGATCTGGTGTTTTGCAGTGCTACCTCCTTTTCTGCAGCAAAAGCAGCAAGAACAAGAGCAAGAGCAGCCTCCTGGGCAGGGGAGGCTAAAATCCCCACTGTGCACACAGAGAGGTGGAAAGCTGTAAATTAATAATGCCAATATCCCCACATTGCATGCAAGTTCTCCCTACCTCGTGCCCTCACCTCCTTGTCCTTGCCTCCTCTCTTCCTGAAGTGACCACTCTGAGGCTCAGCCTTGCCACATGCCAGTGCTTCACATCCCATATGTTGACCATCAGCTTGCATACAGAGGGATGGGCAGGAGCATAGGGGGGGAGCAGGGAAGTTCCTGCCTTGTGGGATTGGGGCCTCTCACTGGCTGTGGCTGCTACAGAACCCCCATTTCTTGGTCTTTGTTGCAAGTGGTGAAATTTAGTTTCACTACCAGCAGCATTCAGGGAGCAACAAAGAGCCACCTGCACATGGTGCTTGCTCTAATTCCAGGGCACAATGGGCTTTGTCACCAGTGAAGAATCCCCTGGACAATCTGATTATTAATATTCATTGCCTTTTTTCCTACCTCATTTTCAAGCTCATTCCTACAGAAAAGGTCAGACACATACTACCCCCTAGCAATACATTATTGGCCACCTTGAGGGCCTTTTCTGCCATGTCAAAAAGGGAATAATCAGGAGTGAAGGAGCATTAGTCCCCCAGAGGCTCAGCTATGGACTCTCTTGGCTTTCGCCTTCAGGTCACTGGTCTGAATCTAGGTCAGGCTGGCGCTGGCTGGGAGCTACAGACCAAAAGCCAGGCAGAGGTTCCTGTGAAATAGCAGCTCCATACAAACCCAAAGGACAAGCACCTAACCATGGTTTGGCTCTTTTTAGAGAGTAACAATGCAACACAGATTTTACTTTTTGGTAGGGTCTGGGCACTTCCCCTTCTCCTTCTCCTGCCTCTCTAATGGATGGCTCGCAGTGCTGCCAGCTGGACTTTAGGTTGACTTTAAATAAACAAGGTAGAAAAGCCAAATGAAAAAAATGAGGCATGAGAAGGATGGCTCTGACTTGCATGGCAAAAAAGTCAGATTTTCTGTACCTCAGTTCTCATAAATGGCGATAAGCTAATCTCACCGGGTCATTTTGAGGATTAATACATTAAAGATTGTGAGCTAGGCTCTCTGCAATGATGGTACCAGAAGCCCTAAAAGTACCTTGAACAGATAAAAACTTTGCAGTAAGATGTGAAATTTTTTTCAGTGGTGACTTCGAATACAATCTGATTAAATCCCAAAAAGCATAGAGATTAAGATGACCAAAATGGTAGCTCTCATCTGAATATAGCCACCTATAAACTTGGGGAAAGCAACTGAATGTCATGGCTATTTCTTGGACCAAGCTGAAATCATGGAACCAAGACCCACAATCTCTCAGTTTGACACTGGGTCCCCATCACACCAAATTTTTGCAGCATGATCCTGTCTCCAGTCACTGGGTCAGTATAGATGAATGTCTCCAGCTGCTTGAGACCCAAACGGATTTGGCCAGCTTGCTCTCATTGCCTCTCCATCTCCCCACCCCAGCTTGCTGGGCTCTCACAAGAAACAGGCTCTTTCTTCCTAGGGTCTGTAGCTATTTTTTTTTCCTGTGCAGACAGCAACAACTTTCTGAAAATACATACGTGACAAGAAGAAATGTCTAGCAGAAGAAGCAGGTGCCTGGAAAATGGATTCCCATTTGTCCTTCCCTCCCCCTTTCCAAAACCCAATCATTTCCCTGTTAATAAGCTCGCTGACTATAATGTGGCACTAACCTTTCACAATTGATGCCAGTGACATTTTGACAGTTCCGCATATGGGCCTGCTGAAAGCAGAAGGAATATAAATTTGCAATTTGATAAAAAGCTGGGTGAGCAGCCAAAGCAGCTTGGGGGAAGGAGAAGAAAAACACCAACCAGCCAAACAAAAGCCCACTTCACAGATGTTACGCACAGCAAAAACGAAAAGCATATCCACAGCTGGATGTGCCCCAGCAAATACGTGCTTGGAAAAAAGCCTTAGGCACCCATTAAGCCCAATCTAGCCTGAGATGCCTCACAACAGATACGCCTCACATGGCAAATTTAGGGAAAGTCTTTCCTGGCAGAAGGGAAACAGGACACGGCATTCAATCTGTGCAAACTATCTGGTTAACATCAGATGTCACAGAACTCAGCAGTTGTTCTAACAAGGAATCGTCAATATTTCCACCAATGTGATCAGCCGTAGGGAAACAACTATTTTCTAACAGCTTTGTGGAGTGTCTTTGAATTTACTTCTCAAGGTATCTCTGCACAAAATGTCACTGACACTTCACAGATTGGCTCAGCTACTCAGTGCGCATATTGCACACTACACATCTTCCCCAAATTACATCTACAGTGAATCCTGTATTTGGTTAAAAGCTGACTTCCAGAAAGTGGTCCAATCGCCGTGTGACAAGATGAAGACAAGAAAAATGTTGCACTTAGGGGTTTGCTCAGGTGGTAATTAACGCCCACTGTTAGAAAGACAATCCTATTCTTTCATTTGGATGTGTCTGGTTTCTGCTTCAGGCATGATTATTGCTATGTGGTGAGTGAAGTGGTGCTGTGATTGCTCTCTCTGTTTCCCATCCCCATTTCAGCAACACTGAAATAACTTCTTTGTTGAAATCAGAGGCCTGTGGCTTTTACCATGGTTTGCTGATACCTTGGTGGAAAATGTGGAGGTGGAGTCACTCTATATGCATATGCAAATGGTCACGTGTAGTAACGGTGTAGCTAACCAGCAACACAAAATTACTATTTAAATATAATGATTTATTTGAATTTTCCTTATGATGATGTGGGTCCTCTGGGCAGACCAGGCAGGAAGGTAGCACAAGGCTCTAGATAAGCATACCCCAGCTTGCAACAAAGGCACTGGGGCATGCTTTTCCCATCCCCAGAAACATAGAGCCAAATGTGGAGCCCAGGAGAGCTCTAGCAAACTCCAGAATGGTCTCTAAGCAATGGTAGTGGGAGGCTCTGGTCAGCAGCTGCTGATGGAGGTGGGCTGATGCTGAGCGCACAGCCTCAGAAAGCTGGGTCTTTGCACAAGCTGGGAACAGTAAACCTGATGAAAAAGTCAGATTTACTATTTTTGAGACATTTCCCCTGAAGTGTTTTTTTGTGCTGAAGAAATAATAGTAGGGTAGCTGCTGGATCACGCTCATGGGGAGTGTGAAGCCTAAGACCTTTCTGAAGTAATGTCACTTGATAGGCAGGAGGCTGTGGCCAAGGCGGGACCATGCGTGGGTGTTTCATGCGATTGCATGATACAGATGACTGCTACCAGCATGACATTTGTAAGGGGTTATGCTTGATGGGACTGGGAGGATGATGGGGGTCAGAAGTGCAGGGTGTCCAGCAGCCATGACAGAGAGCACGCTGGATTTCACCATGGCATGCTTGACCTGAAGTCATTCACCTGTCAGACTTCAGGAAACAGCATGAAGTTGCTTCCAAAGCCAGTACACCATATTTAGCTCTGACCACTTCTGGCAACACATTGCTTCATCTAAAATAACCAGTAGGATCCAACTTGGCGTGTGAGACTATCTGGTCTCATCAGATGAAAAGAGTGGAACTTAGTCATTATTTGGCAGCAGCTCTGCAAGCAGGTAGGGTTTTCACACATGGCGTGGGGCAGAATGAGCCCCTGCCTTGTTATAGAAATGCTGGTGACACAGAATAACCCGTAGATGTTCATCCAAAGCTTTCGCTTCATGTCAGCTCATTCCCAGTTTTGTGAGGTCCTCCCTGGCCCAGCACTCAGTTCCCACTCCTCAGAGGGCCTCATTTGCTTCTCTCACTTCCTGAGCTTCTAACGAGCTGTGCTGTTATTCACACTTTTTCAGGAAAGACCTATCCTTGCACAGGCTCCCCTGATGGTGGCCACAGTGGAAGCACCGGTGAGCGGCAGATTTTTCTACAGCAAGTGTTCGCACTCCTGCTGCTGATATCATTACAGAAGCCGAGGCCAAACTGGTGCGACTGTAGGAGATTTTATGAGAAATGACTGTACATTAGTGGAAGTTGGCCAGTTTAAACAGCCTCTTTGTGCTGACTGACAGGGTAGGAGGATGAAAAATCGTGCAGCTGTATGTGCTTTTGTAGGACCTGTTACCTTTTCACAGAAAGCACTCCTCGATCTTTGCTAAGGAAAACAGTGAGTGCTGCCAATGCAGCCGAGTCCCGCAAGCAGCACTCTGCTGATAGCTCCAGGGTTCAACAGAGCGGGGTGAGGTCATGAGATGTGGCTTGAGGTCTGGAGGGACTCATGCTTGCATGGTAAACAGCCCCAATTCCTGAGGGTACCACTATACATCCTACAAGATTACCTAAGATCACCTAAACCTAATAAACAACAACCTCAACACCAGCAACAGCCCCTGCTGGTGTTCCTTCATACCATGTGTTTTTCAGCTCCCGTGCCAAACTGTGGACTATTGTCATTGTCATACACCCACTAATCCAGAAAGTGATGTCCTTGTGCACAGAGTCTCTGAAGCCTGCAGGCTGCACAGCAACATGAAGAGTGCTGTCTGACTTTACCCTACCTACCCCATCCATCAGCCAGGAGCAGGGCTGGTTATGTGTTTGGAGACATGCAAAAAGAGACACGAGGAAAGAGGTGACAGTTATAAATGTTTTGCAATCTGCATGTGAAATTAATATATGCATGCAGTGTGTTCACAACATTAGGTATTTGTGCATGACCCTAATAAACACCATGTTTGACGGCAATTTCACAAAGCCACTCAATGGTTTAGAAGAACTTGATGTGAAACAGACTCTAGTTTTACTGAGAAAAAAGAGATATTCCTGTACTGAGTCAGATCCCTGACTCGGTGAAATCTAGAGCAACTCCAATGAGTTCCTATAAAGTTTAATTACTCACAACTATATTGAAATGATCAGATAGTTCAGTGATCAAAACCTGCTGCTCTGTGCTCCAGAGGAGAGTTTTAGTGAGCTTCCAAATCTAGAAATACCAACATAGAATGCATGATATTGTAACATCTCCAGCCAAGGGACTTGTCTCTGGGGAAGGTGCAGCTATCCTGTTTCTTTCACTGGGTGATGGTCCAGTGGCTGCACTCAGGAGCCAGAAAGTTCACCATACTACATGGCTTTCTTTATGCATTCACCTTGAAGGCTGAGTCTGTGATACTAACGTAGATCAGAGATGTTTCTGTGCAAGTTGGAAGCTAACTGGCAAACTACCTTGACATTTTCCTCACACTGCCCAGGTGTTGCGGTGCTGCATGTGGAGACACGCACAGATGTGCTCAGGTGGTCCATTCCCCCTTGCACAGTAGCAGAGCAGCCTTGAGGCTGCTCTCATTGATGCAGGGTTCAGCCATGGCCCCAGGATGGTAGCATGCGAATCAGGACTGGCTGAGGCCAAATTCTCTATTTGGTCAGATGCACCATCTCCTGCTTGTCATGACAAAAACTTCTTTAAGAACTAGAGGAAGACAGGTCCTATGTTAAATCTGTATGGTCAGCTCAGAAAAAGTGTAGTTGTTGGTGGTGGGGAGCAGGGAGATGCCCACCAGGGCGGACCCCCTGCCTTTGGGAGCTGCTTTCAGCCAGGGTGACAGCCCTGCCCCATGAGTGCTATGGCCTCTCCACTATGGCCTGGGACACCTCAAATCACTGGAACAACTGAAATCTCAGTCCAGACCCTGTCCCTGAGCTGACTTGCCAGTTGGCCATCAGACCCGCCTGCCTGCCATGGGCCTACCAGGACGCTGCCCTCCCTGAGGGGCAGATGACCCTTGTGGCTGCCTGGCAGCAGCACACCCCAAAAGCAGTGCAACAAAGTGTCTCTGTAGTTATCCACTCAATTCTGGTTTTCTACTGGTTTTGAGATGATACAAAAGAGGGAAATTTTAGAATCACTTAAAAAACATTGATATGATCCATGTAAAAAAAACCCCAAACACAAAATGTCTCATAGGGGCATTTTCTTACAATGAAACTTCTGACTTTTCATTTCCAACAGCATTTTCAAAAATTGCACTTATACTAAGAGGAAAAGGAAAGAGGACTAGAAAGGGTTAAGTAAAACAATCAAAGCAGGTCAATTCAGCCAAAATTCTCTTGGCTGCTCCAAAATAAATTGTTGTTCATTTTGCTGAAAAACTTCTAAAAGCCACCTGCAGCCCTTCCACCATGCTGTTTCATTCACTTTGCCTTTCCAGCCAGAAAGCCCTTTATTTCAACAGCTCTGTCCATCAGTGCGGCACCCGAGCGGTGGCAGAGGGCTAATAATATCACTGGCAAGAATGAGAAGGCTAAACTTGGAAGCCAAGCTTTGAGAAGCGAGTGAAAACGGAATTAATTCTCAAATATTTTGTTTCTCAGATGACATATGGTTTCATTTTTGTGCCTACCCATGAGTGATTCAATTGATTTGGGATCTGAAATCCTTGCAGCACATTTTCTCACTTTTAAGAAGCTTTTCAGTTCGGCTGTATTGGCTGGTTTGCTCACTTCCTAATGGATCTCTCCAGATCTGATGCAGCATCTGAAGCTGCGATGGGTACTTATGTGAAGGAGGGGGAACAGATGGAGGGAAAGGTCCACTGTGCATTGCTAACAATCACACATTTTCAAAAAGCTGTGGTTAGGAGAGTCCTAATTCAGTTAACCTCTTTCATCTCATCATGCAGCATGAAATATCAAACAGTAATGAAAAGATTGCAGACAGGTCTGCTATGTTTGCATATCAAAACACACGCCTCAGCCCAGTACAGAGCAGGAGATAGATACAGTAAATACACTTGTGATAGATGGAAAAAACATCTTTTGATTGGGAAAGAACAACTTTCTTCCCGGTTGTGTAGTGCTCGTGTATGTGCAATAAAAAACAATCCAGAAAACTTGCACAGCATCAGAAAGTGATGCAGACTGGGGCCATGATTCACTTCTGCTGCACTCTGCTAAGCTACAGGCATGATTTATCTCCCTTTTTCCCTTAGTTATTAGCAGCAGAGCAGACAGCAGACAGCTATGCCTCAGACAGCAATGATATGCCCCTTAAAAGAGCCTATCCTGCCACATGCTCCGTCGCCAAAAGATGAGACTCATTTTATCAGGGTCCAGGATTCCCGTCTCCTTTTCTTTAACTGAGGACTGTCCACCTAAGAGAGCCGAGGTGCATACCCAGTGCGCGCAAGTATCTGTATTTTAAGGAAATATACCACCCTTCCCCTTACAGCTGCCAACCTGGCCCCTCCAGCTATCTCCCAGCCTTTCCTATCTGTTCTTCTGTCTCCATCTCTGGTGCAAATCCCCTCCTTTTCTCTATCTGATCTTCTCTACCCCAGAACACTCTGGTTTCGTCTTCCACTCCTCCTTTCTTAATGCACACTGCCCTTCCCTTGCTAACGTTCCCCTATAATTTCCTCCCATCTCCTTTCCCTCTCTCTAGGTTGACACATCTTAACACCCTCCCAGTGACTTTTAAGACGTCTGAAAAGCTGTAGTCAGATATCACATTCCTTATCAGGTCAAAAGAAAATATTAGGTAAGTCAGTGACCAGATGCAATGATTACAGTTCAGTGTGGACAAGAGTGACACCGGTCTTTATGGTCCCAGATGAGATTTAAATTGTTGGTAAAATGCAACATCATTGACTTCCCACTTTTTCCTGTTGCGGTACCTCTGCAGGGCTGAGGTAACAGAGCTTGGGAGCTTTATCTCTGCATTTATTACCTTAATGTAGTTGCTTTCTCTTATGCCTAAACTCTGTTACAAATAGCCTGGATTTCTGCTGTTTGATATTGTCCTCTACTATTCTACCCGTATGTTACTGATACTCTTACTTGTAACACCACTTGATGTTTTGCTTAGCAGTTTTCTTGCTATGCTTGTTTTAATATTTATTTTTTTTTATCTTACATGTAATGAGCTGTATAGGAAAGCCTACCTTGTGATGTTTCTAGTGATTTGATGACCCGAAGAATCAGCTTCACATTACTCTTCCTAATTTAACCTGGTTTTAGGAGATGTGTCACATACCTAAAGCACACTAGTGACTTTGGCTTTTCACTTTCAATCAAAGTTTTCGTCTATGGGCTGTATCAATGAGCCTACCACTCCAGCCAGGGGTGCAGAGGGTGCTCAGCTGTATCTCAGTATCTCTGTGCTCCAGGCTCCGTTCTCCCAGAGGTTGTGGCACTGGGTGTCATCCCCCTCCAGCCAGCCATGGGAGTGCCATCCGTCATCCATGGTGAGTTTCTGGGTCCTGGCATACCTCTGCCAACTGAGACATCTTCCTTCAGGGGAGGGACATCCCAGTTTCTCCGAGTCCCTGAAGCCCACCGTCCCACTGTGTTCAATAAGCCACAGAGGAAATGTGGCAACTGCTTGGGCTCCTTTGTCTGAACCTGCAAGTGACCTGAGTCTGGCACAGATTCTGATAACCACAGTATCTGACACAGCAGTCATTAATGACTTCGCTTAATTACATCCTAATTTCTTTACATAAAGCCTATGAGCAAGATTTCAATTAACTTTAAATATGTTTTATACAACTCTATCATTCCATCAAGATGATTTGGGACAAGACAAAGATAAACATAGATGTTAACATTCTAAGAAGTATGAGATTTTTAATTAATTTTAATGAAAATATTAATTATCAAGGTATTTATAAAGGCCCACAAGATTTATTTTCTAGTCACAGACTGTACTTTCTGTACATTTGGGATAGTTTTGTTCTGTCTCTCAAACAAAACAGAGATCCTGGACTCCTTTTGATCTAATCTGGTCTTACCATGGAGTCATAATCAGCAATTCTTATTAGAAAGAGCTGTGGAATCCTCAAATCAAAGACCCCTCTAAGTGCAAAGTCCTATTAGGGTTTTCAGGGAACACTTTTACTACCATGTGAAGAGCTAAATAAGGTTTAGCTCAGGCTGTAGCCTGACTGTACCAAACCTCTTATTGCTGTGAGGAACAGCTGGAAATATGCCAAGGCCTTAAAATGAAGCCCCTTTAAAGTCAAGCTCTGCTATGGCCCATTACAATGTCATTGCATCCCCGAGACAGGGTTTGAAGCTCTGTTGACACATGATTAAGTAGGCATTTTCAAGCAAAGAATTCCGTATGATAAGTATGAAGATGAATCATGTGTGGAAGAGGACGTGTCCTGAGTGGAGACTTTGGGTTCACTCATTAGGCGGGCGACTCAGCTTCAGGAAATGCCTGGCCAGGGTTTGCTGGCCAGGGTTTGCTAGCCAGGGTTTGCTGCCCTGTTTGCTGGCTATTTTCTGATGCTAAGCACAGCTGCTTAAGCAGCCAGCAGCCTCTCATGTGCCACAGCACTATCCACTACTGTTCAGCCAGCAGCCAGGTTTCTCAGCCATGGAGCTGTCACTTGGAGGGATGCTCAGAGCCTGGGGGTGACATGGTGTGGGTCCCACACAGGGGCAGCCATTGCCCACATGTAGGGCAGGGTCTGACTCCACCTGCCTGCAGTTACATTTTCAGGGATGTCTCTCAAAACATGGGCATGTTTGTTAGTCCCTGCCACCTCCCCACAGATGGTTTTGAAAAGCCTAAAGATTTGTTCCAGAGGATGCCTTTAGACTGCTCTTTCTGGCTTATGGCAAATGCATCCATACCACTGGGGTTGAGGCGCTGGGAAGTCCCATCCCTGAATCTCCTTCACCCCCCCAGAGATTGTTAGAGGGTAATGACTTGGCTCGTAGGTCAGAGGCTGGGTGCTACCTCAGGGCAGCCATGTTAGCTGCCACCCCTGTAATTAGAGCCATTAGCGTGTTGCCATGGAAGTCTCCTCTCCCTGGAGAAGGTGTTGGGGCACGGCTCAGAGGAGACGAGGAAAATCAGGAGGTGGAAGGGAAAATGCAGGTGACTGAAGGAAAAACAACACTGCCTGTCGAAATTCTCTCAAGTGTTATCTCCTTGGCCAGAGGAGACCACACACTTCAAAGTCAGGACTCACTGACTCTGTATTTTGTCTCTGGAGAAATGTTCACCTTGGCATGACTAATACAACAAGCAAACCCAGCACAGCAGAAATGTCACCATAGTCCCTCCCACACAGGACCTGTGATTACCATAAACAAGCGTTCTTAACCTGCTTCATCTTTAATTGATGGCTAAAGAAAGCCAGGAAGGAGGAGAAAACTATGCTGAATTTTGGCGTCATCTTGAATCTCAGTAAAAACATGGCTTCTGAAAAGAAAAAAAATCCACCAGGAGAGTTCAATTCCCTTTGTACTACTGATTCCCAGCCTCCAAGCACTGGAGAGAAACAGAGCAAATCCCTCGCACGACCGTACCTCCTGATTCAGAGAAGAGTGCAAGCAAGACTGAGGGAGAGATTTAGTTCCCAGCCCACACCAACTGCTGCACCAGTGGGGAGGAGCAGCCGAGGGGAGAAGCTGGGAACGAAAGTCTTTAAATGGTTTTTGTTCCTCTGGAGTCACAGGGGGCGAGAATCCATAGTCTAGGTAAATCTGAATGTAAAACGAGCAGGGACCCAGCTGGAATCAGTTTAGTGGTATAAAGACACATAGTCTTAATTAAGGGAATTGTGATTTACCAATGAAATCTCAGCAGGGCGTCTGTCTGCCTGATCAAAGACTCGACTTTCTGATGGAATCTTAAGTGCATGAGCCATGAAATTACTTTTTGAAAAGGGAACATGCAGCACAAAGAGACAGAGCAAGAGGG
>VZRW01008524.1:289813-438663 GCA_013398125.1 Aegotheles bennettii
AGGGAAGGAAGGAGGGATGGATGGGGAGCAGAGCTCTAAGTGATGCTACTGGGAGCCTCCGTTCTCTCCCTCTAAACAAAGCTGGAGTGGGGCAGGCTGGAACAAAAATTATGCCAAACTGCCAGCAGAGTCAGCCTGCTGAACAAGGCATTCCTAATCTGCTCTTCAAAATTATTTTTAAAATATTAGCAGAATTTTGGGAAAAATGGTTACTTTTCTTTCTAAGCAAATCCCGTTTTCCTACCTTCATGCCCTTCCTTACTTGACACAGACTAGGCAAAGGCACCTGCTATTTCTGCTCTCAGTCTGATTTTCTAAGAACCTCAGAGATCCAAAAAGCAAGGCGGCTTTCTCCAAACATATTATTTCCAAACACAACATACTTCCCTCCATTTTGTTGCATCAATAAGAAATGCTTCAAATTATCGGCTCCAAAAGTTATCGAGCTTTTCTGTGTGCCTAGGAAGAGTTTTGGATCAAATCCCAAAGTGGGCAAATTATGCAAGATCTGGAATTATAATGCTGTGGGGTCCTAAAACACTGAAAGCTCTGGAAATCAAGACACAGAGTTGACAGAAGAGACACAATCTAGCAGCTTCATTTATCATGTCTGTCCCGCATGAGTATTCCCACAGCACTCGATAAACTTTCCAAATCCCATCTCCTCACGTAGCAGAATCAGCACAAAGTTATGTGGGATTAACCCAGGACAGCCTCAGCTTTGTTTCTGAAGGTCTGGCAAGGCATCCAGAGGACATCACGTTTCCAAATGTCTTACACAGGTCTTCTCTCCTCTGACATTTAAACGTGTATTTTTTAAAGTGATCTCTCATTGGCAGACTAAAACCCAATGTAATGATTACAGAAACTATTATATCAGATAAAAGCCAACTGTCACCTTGCCATGTCATCTTCCTCAAAGTGCCTAAAGCAAGTGTTTCAAAGGAAGAAATGAAACACCCATATGCACCTGCTGTGCAGGGTAGAATTCCATTTACTGGAGGAATAGTCCCAAGGAAACACACTGGGCTGTTTCACTGGTCAGGCAACAGCATGGACGTAATAAATCATAATTGGAATACTGATGCCATGCCAAGATCTAAAGTAAAAGAGAAAATAAGCAATTAACCCCTATGCATTTCTGGCCGTGTTCAAAATATCTGGAGGAAAGCAAGGGATGCAGTAAAATAAAAATAATAAAATAAAGAGTAAACCAGTGTGGAAAAACACTCAATTTTCAAGCATCTCCAACAGTTCGTGTAGCAAGAAGCCTAAGGGTTTCTGAAAAGGGGCTGCACAGCACAGAGTGTAGCTCTGATCCCAGCCAGTGGCACAAGGAACACGGTGCCTCCACTGCTGCCCAGTTGGCTTGGTTCTTACTAATGTTGCTAGATCTAAAATGCAAACAAATCTCAGTATCATTCACCAAGTCAGCTTTAAAGCTCTGTTTTGGGACTGTGTAGCTCTAAAGAAAAGCTGCAGGTTGAACAAATAAACAAGTGGGTCACAGAACTCAAGCATTTACCTTAATTACCCTATTTTGACATGAGGATGTCTCCCTTCATGCCCCACTTGGTAAGTGTCAGTCACCCGACTTGATTAGTAAGGTATGGTTAGCTATGCAGTGGCTGCACACTGCCCAGTTCTTGAACCTAGTGAAGGCTTCCCCAGATCAGAAATGGGCCTCCTGGGCACAGGTGTTTTGCTTGCAACAGTGGAAGAACTGGTGAAGCTTGTACTGGTGAAAGAAATATTTTCCTCACTGCTTTTTCCCCCACAGCAGCAGCTATCACCAGGCCCTTCTCTGCACAGCTTCACCGCTGTGGGATGAAAGAGCCTCCTTCACCACAGCTGTGGCCACCAGCTCCCAGTCACTTAACTACCTTCTCACTTCTCGGTATTTTCAGAT
The DNA here is from genome assembly GCA_013398125.1 of Aegotheles bennettii. Classification (NCBI taxonomy): domain Eukaryota; kingdom Metazoa; phylum Chordata; class Aves; order Caprimulgiformes; family Aegothelidae; genus Aegotheles; species Aegotheles bennettii. The sequence goes on from VZRW01008524.1 coordinate 291,723, forward strand.
CTGAGAGAAATGGATTTTCTTTCTTGCCTCTTTTCTTTCTCCCCTGCCACTTTTGCTGCATGCTGGCTGCTCCTGTACTCCAGAATTTTGAAGAGCAAGTTTATACAAAAAATACAGCTCAAAGTATAAAGGAAAGTGTTTTCCAGGAGACTGTACAAAAAATGTGTTTTTTTAAGGAGGATTAACAGCCATTTCACATGGGTGGCTTCTTCAAAACACTTTGCTTCTCACTATCAGAAGAGGCTTCACAGCAAAGCAGCAATTCACAAGCTTGAGTTTTCCAAGCAGGTTCTGTGCTGTGCTTGAGGGGCTAATTAGAAACACCAAAATACACTATTAATTTGTGTATATTGAGTCATAAACTGCTGGCTCTGCTGTTCACCCTCAAGCATGCTTGAGAGCTAGAGGAAAGTATCCCAAGGTAACAACTCCACCAAGTTCTCATCTCAGTTGCTCACACTACGTTTTCCAAGCCAGTGGGTGGCCGCTCAGTGTCAGGAGGAAATCTGAATTTCAGGCTGCCTTGACAGAAAGAATTCCCTGTGCCTGGGACCTCATGTTTTGTCAGTGTTTCTGACTCAGGAGCACCCAGCACCAGCTGTTGAGCCATCACACAAGCCAGGATGCTGCACGTGGCTGCTTACTAACACCACGAGTTAGACCCTGAGCAAAGGCAGAGCAGCACGTCTCCACTGACTCAGCAGAGACAGAGTGCTTTACAGCAGTCGAGCATCAGACTAGATGCTCTACTGCTAGATCTGTGTGCATGTGTACGTGTATACAGCAACTGTGCACATATAGCTATTAACGCTGAGATATGAGACTGCAGATCACAGTCTTGCAGAAGTTTCTTTGAAAGGTTTCATTTGGGATATTCTTCTGTGTTTCCCTGAAAAACCTAAGTGGTCAGTCTTGACATGCCAAGTGCCCTGCATCACTATAGGATCAGATCAGCAGGAGGGTGGTTTTCTAGTTAAGGCAAGAAATGAATACTTGGGAGCGGTGAGCCCTGCTCCTGAACTTCAGCCCTTCACCCAGGACAGTGCACTTCCCTTCTCCCCTCCATCGTGAGGCTTGTCTCCTTTTCAGGTGCTACAGTTACACCAGGCACAAAAAATCCACCAGGAATGAGGTGGTACTGCCCTTCACAGACCATGGGTTTTTCCTGCTCTCCTGTATATGTATTTCTGAGTGCTTCTGCTTTCTCAGAGGAACTCTATCAGTTCAGACGGCAATTTCTCCTCTAAAGAAAAGGGGCTGCTTGTGAAGATGCAATCAGCAGTCGTTCCCTGCTCACAGCTTCTAACTCTGCTGGAGTTCATACCTGTTTTGCTCATCCTCAGGGACCTCCTCTATGGCAGATTCCCCCTCCCCTGCCTTACATAATGAAAAAGTCTTAATCCATCCCTCCCCACAAACACTCTGCTTAAAATCAGTGTTCATTGTAGTTAGTCCCCAGTTCTCAAAGGGCATTAATTGCTTTGGGCTTCACCTCAGAGCTGTTGAATACTGATAATAACTAGTTTGCCTGGGCTTACTGCCTAAATAGCTGATAATTACAGCCCAAGAACAGCAAGGAGCATGCTGTCTTTCTACCACAGTTGTCTGTCTATCTGGTTTGCTAGGCATCTGTCCACCTGTCTCTAGGCAATTGTTCCTATTTCTACTCGACTTTCTTCTCCTTCTCCATGTCTCTCTCTCTCTTTGTAAAATGTATTTTGCTTTTCAATCTCTCCCTTTTTTGTCTCTTCCAGAGCTCTGACATCTTTGATCTCTTGTCGACAGGGAACACAGCGTACTGGCTACACATTCAGATATCCAAACATTTTATCACCCCTCAGAAGCAGCTCAGGATGTGACAGGTGAAACATCAGAAACAATTACAGAAAGAGAAAGGCTTTCCAGCCCCACGGGGGAACCATCCGGTCTGCATTCTGTGCTTCACCTCCCGACTCCACAGGAACCGGAGAGCCGAGCTGCCACTGCACCCATCCAGAGAGACAAGTGGAAAGAGATACAAACACGCAGGCAAGATGATGAAGGTCTGGGGGGGCTAAAGGGAGAGGTTCCTGCAAGGGAAATCAGTCGGATCCTCCTCTAGCTTCCTCTTTAGCTGTGACAAGATGCAGTCATCCCTGTGCATCCGAGACTGCCCCCGTCAGAGGCAGTTTTCACATAACCTCATTGTGCAATTGTGACCATCTGCTCCCTCATCCTTGCCAGGCTCCTGAGGACCATGAGGATCACCGTACACTGACCAGGGAGCCAAGCACTGAAACAGAAGCACGACATTAAGAGCCAGAAGGGCAATGCAGGATTTTGGTCTCTGCTGTAGCCCACTGCACTGGAAACCCAGAAGGATAAAAAAGAGCATAAAAGGCTATGGAAAAGTGGGCCAAAACCCAGGGTGGCCAAATTTATTTACAGACCATGGTATGAGGCCCACAGAAGAGCAGAGGCATGTGTAGTGGCACATATCAACAGTGCCTGAGGCCTTTAGAGCTCACAAGGATGCAAGTGAAGAAACCTGTGAGAACCAAGGCACACACAAAATCAGTGGAGCCTCTGATGTCTCCAGAGCCTGCTGTATACAGCTGAGAGAAGAAAAGGTCGCCTTGACACAGCTCTGTCACAGCATCTGGAGTCACAGGACACCTGGGACTGCCAGGACCTGTTGTTCGCACAGCCCGGAGCTCCCCTACTAGGACTGCCACATGCTGAGGGCTTTTCTAGAAAAGGAGCTTATGGACCCTACCATCCCTCCTGGTTGCCCAAATAGTGCAGATAAGCAGTGGAAGGAGCCCTGGACACTGCTGCTGCCAGAGAAGGACTGCAATGTGTTTATGTACTGTGACACACTTTGGTATTTTGGTTGAGGAGCTGGATGGATTTTGAGGAGCTCTGGGTGTAGATCTCTCTCCCTTCCATTATTAACTCTCTCTTTCCAGGCTAAGAGGCCAGAGCCTGTCCTTGAGAGACCTCGCTGTTCTGCACTGGCTCCTGTGCTGCCCTCCTGGACACAGAGACCTCAGGCACATGGCAGTACCACTTTTTGCTGAGGCAAGAGAAGGAAGATGCACCACCAGCCCTTCCTAGTGGCTGGTGTTGAGCATCTGCCTTGACTCTGGGAAGATGGGCAGAGACCCATCAGGTGACTCTGCAGAAAGCTGGACCAAGCTATGCCCCAAAGGGTGGCACAGAGCAGGGCACAAGATTAGCACTGACCATGGAGCAGAGGCATAGCTGTACTGGTGTTTTGTAATGGGGTACTGTGGGGTACTGCATATCTCTGGAAGCGTGATGAGCTGCAATGTCACCCTGTCAGTCTTCACTAGTGCAAATCGAAAGGCTCCAGGCTGAGAACCCACAGGCATGTCAGGGAAAGTGCTATACCCACAGGGAGTCAGCCACCCACGTGTGTTGCATATGTATTAGCCACCAAAGACCAGGAAACACAAGTTCATCAAATGGGCAAACAGTGGAAGGGAAAACTAGCCCAAATCTTTCCAAAACTCAAAAAAAGTTGTCATGTAAATTCTTCACAAAAGTTCAGCTCCTAACTCCCCTCCTGCCTTCACCTCTTCCTCTCATGCCCGGCTTCTAAGCAGACAGCTGCTGGGTCCTGGAATGAACAGCTCACCTGGGCCCTAAGAAATGATCTCGCCCAGCTCCTGCTCCTGACAATTGTACAAAATGCTTTTCCTGCACCCTCTTCTTCCCTCTCTTTTCCTCCATAAAACTGATCCAGCAAATAATCCTGTTGCTTCCTGACAAACAGCACCATTTGCCGCCCGTGTGTGTGCTCCCTGCCAGCTGGCAGGGTGAAACAACTATCTGCACAAGGAAGCATCCTGGCTCTCTGTGCGCAGGAAACAATCCAAAAGGAAAAGGAAAAACACTTTCAGATGATGTGCCTCCTGACACAGACTGATGAGAATCCAGGAGACTGACAGTTCAGCCTCTTTGCACTTGTCCCTCATTTAATTTTTCCCTGTGCTTTGACCTGTGGGAGCAGAGGACTGTCAACCAACAGAGTCCAGAGGAGAGTCAAAGGGAAAGGTCCAAGCTCTTCGAGATGCAGAACTAGTGCTAGAGCGTCATGTCTTTGCTGCTTTTTTCCAGCCTGCAGCTGTTTTAAAAACTGGATGGGGGAAAAGAGAGCCCTTGCCACTCCGGCTTGACAGGCCTTCCCTTAAGTCACGCACCAAGGTCCAGAGGTGGGATGGAAGCTGCATTTGCCTGAATATTTGTTGTAGTGTCATGGACAGCAATTCCTTGTTCCCTAACATCACTTGAGATATCTGGGACATAAGAGATGATTAACCATGTTCTCATCACAACACTGTGGTCCTTTGCTGCTGCCAACTGTGATGACATGGATCGTGTCTTCTAGGTCTTCTGGTGAAAACAGCCCCAGCAGAGCCTGTATCTTCATCCAACTTGACCTTAAAGTTTTTACCCCAGATTCAGAGTTAGATCCACAGCTTGTGGGAACAGGGATTTAAGCTGATGCTGCTCAGTGTGTAAGCAGCAACCTCATTGGTGTGGTCTGAGGGTAGGCTCCTCAATGATACCCCCCACTGTCCTGATTTAACCAGCTCTCAGTCATCCTGTAGGAAACATTTCATATTTGAGATCCACCTTTAAAAGTAAAGTTAAGGTCTTTGTGTGTGTTCAGATTTGACTTTTCCCTGTTGTTACTGAAAGAAATTCAGTTTGAAAGACTCCTTCAGTTCACACTGTACCTAGGAGAACAAGGGTGGGTTGCTTGGGGAGTGCAGATCACTATTTCTAGGCTGCCTGGAGAAGAAAACAGCCTGATGTCTTAAAATTTTGAATGATTCAACCTTTAACAGCAGTGAATGCAAAACAAAATGAGCCTGATGCCATTTTCTCCAGTGATGTGCCATGGCTTATTAGGACGGGGTTATAAGCTGCTTTCCAGTGAACTTGTTCTCGGAGAGATAAGCTGACTAGTGGGAAATCAATCACTATGAATTTTGATAGCAGCGCCTGCTGAAGTAATTACTTCAAACATCAATAATTCTGCTCACCTGCCTGTGCAGTTTTCAGTCATGCTGAAGGTTAGATTAACGCCACTGAGCTCCTGGGGACTTTTGTTTTGTTCTTGTTTTCCCTATCCTTTTCCATCTACTTCTTTAAATATTTTTTTTAAGTGCTGAGGTAATTGAAATGTCACGTTGTCCATTCCTCTCTTTCTCTGTCTTCTCACCTGAGTCATCAACATGAGTTTGCTCATATCAGTGAAATTGTCTCTGCAATTCTGTGCATGCAGGAGCTGCCGTTGATCCTTCTTGTCAGACTCACCAAGCGTTGAACGTTCGTGCCACATCTCTCCTCAGCTGTTTATGCTCATGTTTAAGTTAATACATATTTAGATAGAAGGTCAAAACAACTTTGGTGCCAAACGTTCTTGAATTGAAGACCGTCACAGTGGGCTCTGTACAGTGTGATTTTAGTTTCTATGCAGATAAGCATGTCTGTTCAGGTTTTGCCACACAGTACACAGACTGGGTGCACAGACAATTCATAATTTAAAGCACACGTCACAAAAATGTTAAGGTGGTACAACACCACCTAAAACACCCCTCACCCAAAATTAATTTCCCTTGAAAGCAAAATGAGAATGGTTGGTACAATATGTGTGTATATGCTTGCATGTTCAGCAGATGGTAAATTAAAGAGGGTATTACTCCACAGAGAGGCCAAATATTTTACCCAGTTACTAAACACCATGATAAAATTATGACATTATCTAAAACATCTATCATTTTCATTTTAAATATAATATATGATCTGAATTTTGGACTACTGTGCTTCACAGACTGCGATCTCCTCCATTAGCCACATCTCCTAAGCTTCTGCATATCTCCTGCTGCCTTATGCTAAATATTCTCCAGCTCTCCCACTGCTGCCCCTTTTATACCGAAATTTCATGCAGCCCCAGTAGTTCTGCTCTCTCTGCTGGAGCAGCAATATATTTATTACTATATTATTATTGTATTTCAGCTCCCAGCTATAGCGAATGCCATCCTGCTATAACCCCTACTTCCATCTACCATTAGACAGCCTGGGATTCCCACAGACTTGGCAAATTTGATAGATTTGTTTATCAGCTCATCAGAACTGATGCATGCACGGACTTACTGCCTGACTGCAATTGAAAGCTGGCAGAGATGTGCCAGGGAGTACTTTTCTCACTTTCCTTTCCTTATTTTTCTCCATCCTGTGTGGGGAGCAAACAACAGTGACACTCCACAGACTATTTACTTGCATGCAGGCTTCACTCCCATAAACAGCCCACTACTCTCAAATTAAACATTTTAAAAGTTCCTTTTAATGTCAGTTATATTGAGCTGTGAGGCCCAGCTTATATAGATGTCCTTTGTTTATAACAGTGATTGATTGAATACACATCACAGCTTTCAGCAGAGAAAGCCCTCCACAGAACCAATTTCAGATCCAGAAAGTGTCCTACTGACAATTGCCCACATAAATCCAAGCAAGGGAAGAATGAAGACTAAAAGCAAGTGCTTTCCTGTCTGAATGACAATTCACACTCCCTGCAAAGGATGGCATCTATCACTCTAGCATCACTTAGCAGATCGCTGCAGCCACAGTGGGAAGGGGAGGGCAGGGAAGAGTGACCTACACCATGGATAATCGGGACTCTTTCACACAGCCTCCTTACTTGTCACAGCTGAAGGCAACCACATGCGAAAATAAAAACTGCACCTTGAGCTAAATTCCACTCCCATTATCTTAATACAGCTTTGCTGAAGTCAAGTAACCGAGAGCTGAATTTGGTCCATATGGTCCATAATGACAAATCGATACCTGATGACCTGTGAGAATGTCTATTCAGTTTATTAACAGGAAAGTGCTCTCAGTTGATTTGACACTGTTTATCTCCTTGTTATCAAAACTCCTCTGAAATTAAGTGTTAGGAGAAGGGAGGACATCTCTCAAAGAGAAAATTAAGCGAGGAAGAGAGGCTTTTAGTGGCTGGGGAGAAGGGGATTTCAGCACTACTCAGCCAGTGAACAACAGGTCAGAAGAATGGTTCCTAGCTCTGGATTTTAAAACAGAGTTTACACTGTTCCAAAATACATTTTGGAATTTCAAAAACTTTCTTTTCTGTCTTTGAATAGCAGGATACATTGCATGGCAAAATATTTGAGATCTGTGATATTTGTTTAGTACTTTATATAAACATGTTTGGAAGGGATCTATGAAAAGGAGAGAAGAGCAAGGTGATTAAACCTCCCAGCAATGCCATTTATTTTGTTTAATAAAGAATGAAGAAAATAATAAAGACTTTCAGCTGAACCTGGCGAAGATATGTGAATGAGCACAAAGGCGAGAAATAAAACTCAGTGCTGAAAAATGTGAGGTACCAGAAGGACTAATTTGAATTCGTTGCACATATTACTAGCTTCTAAACTATCTACGAACTCCATGAGCAGTTCAGTGTGCAACAAAGGCAATCTTCAGGACAAATTAAATATCAAGATGCATGAAGAAAAGAGCAAAGAAGAATACTTGAAATATTATAATTTCATTATTGTAATCCATGACATCCATGCATGGGGAAGAATTTAGTGAAAAAAAATAATTGAAGGATATGTCTGGAGGAAAAGAATCAGGGGACTCAGCTCCAGAAAGAGCATTTGTTAGACAATCAGAAACACTGAGGGGAAAAAAAAAGATTTTAAAGACTGAGAGAGTCTGTGTTCAGAAGAACAAACCCCAGCCTGGAGGGGAGAATAGCATGAAAACAAGAAAAGGCGACTAAAAGTTAAATTAAGAGCTTGTATTTCTCTCTCTTCTTCCTATGAGAAGAAGGTAAATTAATCACTGGATTGAAAAATGACAGTTGCCTGGAAACCCACTATCATGACCAGATTACAATCAATAAAGGCAACAAAAGGTCAGCACCTACTAGCAATGCTTACGTATACATACCCACATGCATACAAAGTACACAGATACCTACAAATACTCTCAAGGCTTCAAGAGAAGGTATTTGAAGAAAATTTGAGTGAAACTGAGAGGGACCAGAAATTAGACAGGTAACATGACTGAAAAGTGGAACCACTTATTCAAGAAGAGTTAATTAACTAGTCAAAATGCTAGTCTCACAGTCAAGAAAGCTTACCACCTTGGATAGGAAAACAATGCTTGATTTGATGGCAAATAAAGCAGTAATTAGAAATAAAAGCAACATATGGCGAAATGTAAGGGAGCAGTTACAGGTAGCAGTCAACATAAATGAAAGTTATGGGGCGTAAGTAACTGATACAGGAAGCTGAATACATGAGGGGGAAATGCCTGACTGACAGAGTTACGAATGACAAAATGTAGGTGTTTGAAAATACTCTGGGAACAAAAGAAATCTGAAGAAAAGTGAAAGTGTGATACTAGTTAAAAGTGGTAAAATTGTTAATGCCAAGGTAGCAAAATGTCTCATAACCAGTACCGTGGCTATTCAATATACCTGTTCTGAGTGGGCAATAATTAATTCCATTAGTAAATAATGAACATATTGGGGGCCAGGGACAAGTTCTGCAGGCCAGACAGCCTACACCCACAATTCTTAAAAAACTGGCTTACAGACATCCCTGGCCTCCTGATGTTAATTTTTAATACATTGTAGAATATCAAGGAACTTTGTATGACCAGGAGACTCCTAGTGTGGCATCAATAGTCAAAAAGGGCAGGAGAAGAAGGAAGGGTTCTCAGCCTGACAGTACTCCCAGGAAAGATCACAGAAATGCTGAGTCAGTATTAATACTTAAAGAACTAATTGGTATCAATAAAATTAATGCCAAAAAAAATAGGATTATGGGGACAAAGGCTTTTTAAAGCAATATGGTTTCATACTCTAATGAAATTACAAACTCGTTTGATGAAGTTAAATGAATACCTACAAAATTTTTGTCTTTAGTAGAGTGTGTGACTTATTACCTCATATCATTGTGATGTTAATTGCAATATACATTAACAATAAAGTATCTATTCAATGGATTGAGTGCTGTCTGAGGAATCTCAGAAAGGAACAATGAATGGGGAATCATCATTCAGTAGGAGGATTTAGTGTGAGGTTCTGCATAGATCATGAGTAAACAGAACATGATTTTACATCTCATCACTGATGGGGAAATAAATGCAAAATACTTGAGGTGAAGTTTGCAGAGATTGGTAGAGGAGCAGGCATATAAAATAAAGTGGATCACTTCTACATTGTAACTGTTCAAACTGAATATATTTTAATGCAGCCAAATACAGAGTAATACATCAAGGACCAAGGAATTCAGTCTACATCTACAAAGCAAGAGACTGCAGCTGGGAAAGCAGGGACCTTGAAGAAGATTAAAGTTCATTGTGGATAAGCACAACTATGCAAAAATGGGTGAACGCAAGCCTGGAAAGTGAAGCAAGACACTTTCAAACTAGCAATGAGGCACAAATTACACTGCAAGTGTTTAACTACTGGAACAAACTACCAAGAGAAGCAGTAACTTCTTTGACTCTCAGTCGCCTCACATCAAGAGCTGATGTCTTTTTGGAAGATATGCTTTGAAGTCAGTGAAATGAGATAGCCTGTGTTTTACAGAAGGTCCCTCTCTACAACGGCTTGACTCTTCTGGCCTTGAGCTCTTTGACTTTGCAGAAGGAGGCTTTTGAATGAAACAAAGGGTAGCAAACTAAAAAATGCAAATAGGTGAGACTTTTAAACTCAGAATGTGGGAACATTTTTCCACACACTGTTGGCTGACTGTGCTATAAGCTGCTGCATTCTTGGCCTCAGCAAGGATGCTACCTCCAAAGTCAGTGCTCCTTACAGTTCTGCTCTCTTTGTGGGCTTCCAGAAAAACTGCTGGCTCTGTGCAAACCTTGACCAGAGAGTAACCTGCCATGACTCAGGTCTTATGCCTGAGGTAAACTGAGCCTTCTTGCCATGTCATAACAAAACTTGGGTTTGGCTATTTTTTGTTTTGGGCAAGAAAGAAGCACAGTGGGAAGGCACAGGGAAAGCACTGCTACCCTCATGACTGAGGCTGTACCCTCACAGCAGTGCAGCCTTTGGAAAGGTGCTGAGAGCATGGGCCACCTGAGGCAGATGAGTGGGAAACAGGAGCCAAGGGGCAGCTGGGAGAGCACTTCTGCCCCACAGCAGAGAGCTCAGCGGGATGTCAGTGTGTAGTCCCATAACCAGAGAACTACTGGACCCTGGCGATAGGGGATGTACAACCCAGGGCAACTTTCCCAAACAGATTTTCTGGTATTCAAGAAGGTGTGGACCCTGCAGCACCCTTTTCCACAGGGGGTTCTCTAACCAATTTGACCAAAGAGGTTCAGACTTAATTAAGAGAAAGAAGAGGCACTAACTCTCTCTCTCTTTCTGTGTTAGTATGTAAACCCCATTTCCTTAGAAAACCAGAGTAGAAAAGAGTCAGTATTTATAGTCTTGCTTCACACTTACACTAAGCCCCAACAAAGTGACCAAGGAGTGAGGGTAGATGTAATTTACTCTTACTGTAAATGCCTAGAAACAACCTGTGGCTACATACAGTAGATACAATCGCCTCAAATACAAATTAAGCCATCTACACACAGTTTTGACAAGTATAATTCAAGGTATAAAGCATCAAGACACACAGGCCTTCAGCACATATGCTAAAAGGATATCTTATTTACAGTACGGAGAAGAGTTCTCTCTGTTGTCAGGTATGAAGGCAAAGAAGAGGTTCGTATGAAGAGAGGTGGGCAAGAGGGAGGAGTGGGGCTGCAAGGAGTGTCTGAAGCTGGTATGGTTCATTATGGCAACTCACACTGCCCTGCTAGAGCCACTTGACAGCCTTTATGCTGGTATTGCACTCATCAGCATGGGGCAGCTGGGTTTCAGGAGCCCTATCTCATGATGTTAGTGATGAAGGAAACCAAACCATTCCTATGACTGCATCCTGCCAAGTCACAGGCAGTTTCTGGACATGGCACTGGAGAAATGCAACTACGTCCTTTGAGTCTGAGTCCTCACATCAAAGGCAGCAGCTCGTCAGCTGCAGTAAGAACAGCACCTAGGCTTCATCTTATGCCCAAGAAAGAATTAACTAGTTCTGGTTCAGAATAATTTTTATATATTAATATTGTTATGATATATATATATACACATTATAGCTATCTGTGTGTACATATAAATAAATATATACCTATATATGAGAGTGGGACCCTGGCTATGGACAAAACCAGAGCAAGAACCTCTAATAGCTGGACAATGAAAACAAGTCCAGGAAAAAAATACAAATGAGTAAGAATGAGAAGCATGAGATAACAAGAAAGTAAGAGGAGAGAAAGGGAGACACTGGCTATGTGCACAGAACCTGTGAAAAGGTAGGAAGGATATATAAGGGTAAAGGATTTGGAAAAGGGCTTTTGGCTGTAGCAGAACATGCGGAGACAGAAGCAAAAGGAAAGTACAGAGGAGCTGAACATAAAGAAATGCCAGGGAAGTCAGAGAAGTAAAACAGGGGATTAACTGTTGAAAAGATAGGAAAGCAAGAAGACATCTTTCCCTCCTTGCTCACTGGTTATACTTTTCTGTTACATCTCATGTCTTTTGTTCTCTCTCATACACTTCCTTCTATTCTTACCAGTCCCTTATAGACATTTCTCTTTAGAAGCATTAATCTTGCCCCTGCCCCTCTGCTTGCCTCCCACCCCAGCACACAAACGTGATAAGAGGAAAGGCCTCTCACCTCTGCCTCTCCCCAGCGTGCGCATTTCTCAACATATGAACCACTGTCAGGTACATGACACAAAGACAGAACAATTTACCTTCAAAGAGAAAGCCTCACTCTGACAAACCCAAAGTTTGTTTCCACCAGAAAATGTCCCCCAGGGGATGGAATCTAGCAAATCATACACAGTGTAATATTAATTTTTGTATGTTATTTCAAGCTGACATGCTGTCTGTTAGATGACTGTTTTTTCCTAACAGGACTATTCCACTGGGAAGGAAATTAGTTCTTAATAAGCATTTATCCTGTACTCTGTCAGGTTCCTATTTTCTCCCCTCTTCAGTTTCCCTCACATACTCCCTCCACCTGCCCTCCTAATTCTCTTCCCTGATCTCTGTATCCCACTTCCATCTTTCTTATTCCTACCTCCATTCTTTTACTTGACTTCTCTTTTTTTCTTCCTCCATCCTGCCTCTTTCCCCTTATTTTCCTATTCTATACTTTCCTTCTTTTACTTTTTCCTTATTCTTCTATTTTGCAATTTTTGCCTGTTACCACTCCTGTCCCACTCAATCCATTCCCCACAGCCTGCACCCAGAGTGCATGAGAATAATATTCAAGGTATTCCTATAGCTGCAGAGCCATAAGAGGAGGCAGCCAGCCAACCTATTTAGAAACTCTGCCAGCCAGCCCTATAGAGCCTCCAGTGTGGCACGTTATTCTGCAGGCCAGTAATTTCAGCTCACACAGCCATAAGAGAACTGGAATAAAAACCAGCACTCCCTGGCACCAGGCGTTCGCTTTTGGGGACCTAATGCAAGAATCTTCCTCCCAAAATGCTGACTTCGTTACATTTTGCACCTAACTGCTACTGAGGAAAACACTGGAGTGAAAGAACAGGGAATTAACACTAACAGGTCTCGCAAAAAACTGGTCAATATCTGAGAAATCTGTCTTAGGCTATTTCCCTCACACCATTTTCCACCAGTATAATTTAATCTCCTGACAGCATGGACTGTCAAGTCCTCGAAGGGAGGGCATTTGCACACAGACACGCTTGTGTGTCTGGTTGCTGAAGCATCAGCAACTGAACTCTACAGAGATGTATACAGCAAACTGCCTCTTGCCAGAATTGGGAAGCTCATTGTCCTTTTCTGAGGGGAGTGGGAATCAGTGCCGCCTTCTGCAGCTGGCAGGGTTTGGCATCTCCATGCGTTTACCCACTGCGTATGAAGACATAGGATTTAAATTACCAAACAGGGAGCAAAGCTGAGTGCAGTACTGCTTAGCCAGTGGTACAACCTGCTCAGGTTCGTATCCCATGCTTCTCTACCAAGAAGGGCACATGAGAAACACGCAGGAAAGAGTGTGACAGGAAGAAGATGGAAATTTCAATGAGATTAAGGAAGAAGGAGGCAAATATAACCTCCAATATATGCCATCAACACTTCTGCTAATAGTTTCTTTGTGCAGCAAATCCCAAATCATTGCAAAATTGATGGCTTTATAAATGGTTCAGATCGAAACTAATGCACAGGAACGATTTTCAATTGTTTTTTGGAAGTGAGGGACCAAAGGCAGTGGAAATAACACAATGTTTAAAATGTTGACTCTAACTTAGAAACAGCATGCCTACATGCTGACTGTATCAAGCCTTTTGGATATGCACAAAATGTTTGGGGCCTACAGCCTCCAAAATTCCAGACCCTAGCTTGAGGATGGCTGAGAGCAGAGCTCTACAGAGATACCCTCTTCAGCTATTTTGGTCTACAGAGTATTTTCTGTACAGTACTTGGGGTATTAAGAATCAAGCCTCTTGTGAAGTACAAAATGTATCTAGAGAAAGAAAAAACAAGCAATTTTCAGGCTGAACTTTTCATGAAGAAAAGAGGATGTAAAACATGAGAGAGAATTGGTATAATGTGGGGGTTTTGGCCTTTTTTTTAACTTCACTTGTGTAAATTGGCTTCAAAATAGCCTGTGGGCTAATAAATCAATACAGTCCTTTTGCCCAGGAATGCTTTTGATTTGATTCCTGTGTCTAGCGTCTAAGCTACACTGCCTTTTCACTGGTCTCTGACAACTGAGAACATCAGGACTTTTGAATTGATTTCTTTAGGATATGATTTGGGATGCTGGGAGAGGGCATCCCAAAAGCAGACCCTCAGCCCTGGAGCTCATCTTCTTCCTTGGCCTTGCCCAAACTCAATTTGATCAGCATTCATTTACATGATTTATAAGAATCCTGGAAATCTGATTTTAGTATAAGGAGAAGGTAGTTTCCATTTTCTAAAACTAGCTGATGCATTTAACTGTGTGCTACCATAGCCTCAAAAACCATCAAAAACAAGTGACTTTCTGTAATTGTATATTAATCCCTGCTTGTGACTTTATTATGTTCTCATGCTTTTTCTGCCATAAAGGAGATTGCATTGGAGATACTTTAGAAAACAAGACAATAAAATGAAACTTTTTGAGAGTCATGGATGCTTCTAACTACTCTGTGGTCACATGTAATCTATTAAATTGACATGTAACTAATTTGGAAAATTAATATGACATTTCTTTCTTTTAATTCAGAATTAATAAGTTTGTATAGGAAATGTTAGCCTTGGTTAAGAAGAACCAGGAATCAAAGGAAATGCAGTGGCTGAAAAGTATCTCAAAGGAAAGAATGGGGGTGAGACACTAAATGTTTGCCTCACAAGCAGTGGGCAAGTGCAGAAGCACATGTGTGCACAAGGCCAGAGACACATAGAATCATAGAATTGTTTTGGTTGGAAAAGACCTTTCAGATCATCAAGTCCAACCATTAACTCAACACTGCCAAGTCCACCACTAAACCATGTCCTTAAGCACCACATCTACACATCCTTTAAACACCTCCAGGGATGGTGACTTCACCACTGCTCTGGGCAGCCTGTGCCAGTATCTGACAACCCTTTCAGTGAAGAAATTTTTCCCAATATCCAACTTAAACCTCCCCTGGCACAACTTGAGGCCACTTCCTCTCATCCTATTACTTGCTACTTGGGAAAAGCGACTGACAGTCACTTCACTCCAGCCTCCTTTCAGGGAGTTGTAGCTCTCTAGATAAGGTCCCCCTTCAGCCTCTTTTTCTCCAGGATAAACAACCCCAGTTCCCTCAGCTTCTCCTCATAAGACTTGCAAGACATCTATTCCAAGTTTAATTTGTATTTCAGAGGAAATGGTGAATACAAACAATAGCAGTGATTTCTCTATTAAATGCACCTTTTTGAAAAAATTGGGCACCAATGATGAACAAATGTGAGAGGGAAAAGGAAAAAAAGAGTTAGTGTTCGGGCTGGATCACCTTGCTGAGTGAAAGGAGCCAAATCGATGGATATGTGAGATAATTTAGTGGTTTGTGGCAATTTTTTCCCCATTTTACCTTTTCTTTTTCCATTTTAAGGTGAGGGGTGATGCACACTCTAGCAGCTATGACAGCAAAAGGTGGTGTCAGCAGCCAGAGAGACAGGAGAGCACCCACGCAGGCAGTGACTGCCTTCACCCTGTGTCATCACCCCCGCGCTCACCAGCCAGTTCCAGTCGATGGGAACAGCTTACTTCTACCATGTCAAGGGGCACGTTAATTAATTAATAATGCATAATCTGTAGTGATCTGCTGATTAAAACACACCTCCGCTGCAACCTTTAAGAACAACATGACTCAACTCAGAACTTGCCAAGTCTTGTCCTCCAACTCATCCCAGTCACCTTCAATGAAGAGGCAACAGAGATCTACCATTCCAAGCAATGTGGTCTTTCTCCAGGAGTATAGCTTCAGAGACACGTTTCAGCAGCAGAAGAGATCTTAAACACAATTTTTCTTTCTTCCTCACCCATGTTGTATATTCATGTCCTACTATAAACACAGGTAATTATGTAAGTTTCTGTCCCCTCAAATTTCCCCGCATTGTACCCAATTACATTTTTCCCGGAGCAAATAGAAAATGAAATTGTTACAGAACAAAGAATCAGAAGGGCAGGTACTTTTTGAGACCTGACAGAAGTAAAAAGAGGGGGGGGAGGAAGGGTGGAGTAGGAGCAGATAGGAGAGAAGGAAGCTGAGCAGGTGACCCTGAGGGGAATGAAGCAAATATAGAGACAGGATGAAAAGAATGAAAAGCAGAGAGGGAAAGCACTATTATTGGAGACAAATGCAGTGGAAAAAGGGGTGTCAAGAGAAAGAAAACACAGAAAGCAACATCTGCAGGTGGCATTCAGGGAAAACACAGTGGAAGGCAGGCATGGATTTACCTGGAGAGGCTGGGGGAACTGAAACCCCTTTGTCTCTACTTCCCTCTGTGCCTGTCCTTCCAATTAAAAATACTGGCTGTGGGCCAAGCTCTCAAGTCTCTTGTCACAGGTGTCCTGACATGGCTGAACAAGACCTCTCTCCACCCCTCATTCAGATGGGGGGGAGGAATGTGAGGGAACAGAAAAGGAAGAGGTGGCACAGAAAATGGAGCAGAGATGAGAAGAAGACAAAGATGGAAAACAGGATGATAGAGTGACAAAGACATTATACTCAAGGATGGAGCATTTCACCCTCACGAAAGTAGGTAATTTGGGGCTGTTCAATAGCATGATTAAGAAAAGATAAGGACTATTACCTAATCTAATTTATTAAATATGAAAAACTGAAAAAGCTAGATAGGATGATTAAATAAGGAAAATCAAAAGGTACATGCATAAGGTATCCTTTGTACAGCAGCAGCAGAGAGGATGGTAGTCAGGTATCTGGAGCCCGCTGCACAATATCATGTGACACAGACCTCAAATGTTCTACACACAAGGTGACCATCTGAAAAGCACATAGGAGTGCAAAAGGCAAGCAATGGGTGGTGTAGGATTAGAGAAATTCCCCTGATGGACACAAGTGGGTGCACATCTATCTGCATGATTTTTTTCTACCATGTGCACTTAAGCAATTATTTAGGAACAATGGGATGAAATAAGCATAATAAAAACCAGAGTGATTTCCATGGAAGCTGATCTGACTCTGAAGCCTGCCTCTGACCCAGGCAGAAGCTCCCTTGTTTCCATGTGGACATTTAAACTAGAGTGAAAACTGTATTTGAGAAACAATTGTGAAACACATATTACCTAGGGAAAGGACATGTGGTGATCACTGGCCCTTAGAGAAGAACCTCCTAGATCTTGCTAGTTCGGCTCTGATTGGCACTGGCTCCCTCTCCTCCTCCTTTCACACACAGGCTCATGAATGATGTCGAGGCTATTAATTAGCATCAAGTCCCCAGAGCACCTCCTGCTCTGGAATGCCACTGGTGAGCAGATGGGATTTTTGGCAAGAAGTGACCTGGCATGAAAATGAACAGAGGAGGAAAGCACTAGAGGGGATGGGGAACCGCCTGAAGCTCTCCTTTTAAAAGAGTGAAGGAAAAGAGATTTTTTTTCTCTGCTGATACCGTATTCCAATTTACAGTCATGTAAGGAATTATCAGAAGCCACTTGTGCACATCAATACAAGCCAATTTCCTTCCTTAAGAGCCTGGTATATCTATGTTTGTGTAGACATATCTAGATTAACTTGGATAATACTAGCACTTATCTACAGTAGCTCAATAAGGGTTAACTAAAAAAAATGTTTACTCAGCCTCTGGGTGGGCTTTGCAGCTCACACAGATGTCCAGGCAGATGCCATACTAGGAAGACCGTATCTGGCTATTTTAAGCCAGTGTGGCCACATCTGTATGAACTGTAGCAGTGGCAGCCTATAAAAAATGCTTGACCCAAAATCTTTTGAAGCCTATTGCTCATTGCCCTTCCACATATCCTTTTGCTCAGAAGGTAACAGACAGGCTTCCCAAAAGTCACATACAAGAGGTGTGGGCACACAAATCCTCCAGTCATGAAATGGGCAGAACACCTCAAGAAGGTTTTCCACATTAGGAATTACAGGAATTAGTGTCACTGTGAGTGTACAGAAGATTCAGTTCTTACAGGTTGATGGACACTCAATTTTAACTCTGCAAATCTCACTGGTGGTAGTGGGAGCTGGGGAGGCACATCCCAGACTATAATCTGCACCTTTAGAGTGCTACAATGCTGAAAAACACTGTTACACAGCTTGGATTCAAATGTGAATATAATACGTGAAAAAGCAACAAAGACTATTTATCTTTATCCTTCTTTTTTGAGAAATCTTGCATCTTGTTGAAGTTACTAAATTAGAAACACAACAGCAGAGCACAGAGTTAATCTGGCAACAAAGCAGTCTGTGTGCAGGCAGCCTAGGAGATGAGAACCTGTTCAGGGATCATTAGTGAATGGAGATGGGAAATACTTCACTGTCCCACGCTCTCACTTCACACTCACTTTGAAGAGACATGTGGAGACATCGTTTGGTGATGCATATGGCACAGTAATGGTTCCTTCTATAGCTCATGCCATACAAGGCGCTCAAAACAGTTTACAAATACTAACAAATGAAGCCTTGTCTCTACAACATCAATATTATAATCTTTCTTGATTTTATCATAAATCTCACCACTTTGCTTGTTCTACTGTTTTATGTGAAGCCCTAATTCTTGCAAATCAATGGAAATACAAGATCCATAGCAGCATAATCAGGCAGAGGCTGGTGGAAATCAAGTGTTATGATTCAGAAATCTGAAGGTAAATGAAAAACAGTTTCCACTTAAGAAAAAAAAAAGTCTTGCTTCTTAAGTCAATTCTCTTATTGCATGGCTGGCTTCTGATTTCTAATTCTTGGGCTCATAAATTGGAACATTTCTCCATTAACAGGCAAATACTCTTATCCCTACCCGGCAGATCAGAAAATTACAAGGCAGCACTAAATCTGGCCACAGTACAAGTGAGTTTTCAGCACAGCTAAATTCCTGTTGCATACCGCAGGGTTGAACTGTACCTATAAAGAGGGCAAACGATGCATTTAAGAACAAAGCGTGGGCAAAATCTGAAGTAAAATCCAATTGTCTTACTCTCAGTCCTGTGTTTCAACCAGTAAACATGCTCCTGTCTAAACAGAATTCAGCAAAAACCTTCCTATTTTTAAACAAAAATCTGCAAGCCCACCTGCAGAGCTATTTGAGGAAAGAAAAACCTAGCAAAAAACATTGGAACTTCACACATCTAATTAGGGAGTTGAAGAAGAAAAGCAGTACATTTTTAGAGCATTTTGAAGATACTGCCTCCTATTCAGAATGCAATAAACTAGGAACCAATTCCTAGCCTGAGCAGGAACAACAGCAACACTCAAAGACCTTTATGCTGCGAGCCAGTTCAAAAGACAGGAGCAGAGAACAGCAGGAGCAGGGAGCTGCCCAGGAGCTCAGGAGTTAAGCAGATTTCATTCCCATTCATTGCACATCCTTCAAAAGTAATTATAGATACATCTCTGGCATAGCTGGGACCCGGAGGCATTTTGTTTGGCTTGCAGCATATGACACGAGATGGAGCCCACACCGTGCTGTTTAGTGCCCACTGAACAGGATGATATGAGCTGTGTCATGCAGTGGGAAGGTTGCACATCGTTCCCAGTGAGCAGATGGCTGCTAACTTTCCATGGACAATACTTTGCTGTACAGACAAAGCAAGAATCGTGCCCTCTGCCCTGCCCCATCCTGCTGCCCATCTCTGTCCCACCTCCCCCTACATGGGACTGAAAGTGGGAAATCCGGAGAACAGAGCAATCGGCTTACACCATCTGCCCACGAAGGGAAAGAAACAGCAAAACACAAATTGAGCAAACGCAAAGAATAAACACGCTCTCCCTGAAAAAGCTTCAAAAATAAAGAAGTCTTTGCAGGCAATTTAATTTCAACACCAATATTAAGGGAATAAAAGGACTGGATTGTGTTAAGGTCCATAAAGCAGATTATAAACAGTTACACAAGAGCAACACCATATATCGTAACATGCAATTTTATAGAGGCCTTCAAATGAAAATAAAACACTGGGTAGTTGGGGCTCTTTTAAGTGCCTGCAAACAGCTGGGAAAGAAAAGCTTGTATCAGGAATTTATAAACCTCAGAGAAGAAAGAAGGCACAAGACAGAAAGAGCTAGTAAGCTTTTTATTTTAAGATTTCACTTTGTTTCAAAAATAGTTTGGTGTGTTACTTCAGTTTATTTCCCGGTTAAACAAACAAGTAAGGTCATTCATACAGCGTAACTGCTAAGTAACAGAAAACACCCCCTTGAGTAATATGTAATCAAGGCAGGAGATAGGAGGCATTTTTAAAACAAAATACCCTATCTAAATTAGTAGCCATCTCTCAGATTTCTTCTTTTCTCTTTTAACCCTGGGGAAAAGAAGGGGTGGAAGAGATAAAGAAAATAGGAACAAAATTAGAAAGAATGATGTTTTGCTCTTCCTTGCATCTGTCAGTACGAGAGTGAAGGTTTTTCTTGGAAGGTGAAGGTCAGGGGAGACAGCTACAACATACGGGTGTGCAAGTCCAGGACCCCAGGGGCTCTCAAACTTCCCATGATGGAGGAGTTTGACCTCACATACCCTGAACCCATCCACTGGCTTTTCCATGCATAAAAAATGATCAGATTGGAACTATGCAAGCTCACTCAGGGAATTCTGCCACTAAGCCACTTCTTTTTGCTCTCAGATCGGCAGACAAGGCAAGCAAACTTGTCAGAGCAACAGCATGGACACTATGGCCAGGCTCACTGCATGTGACTCGCGCTTGCTGCTGTAATGCTGTTTGCACTGGGGTGCTCAGATCCCACCTCCTCGCAAACCAGAGTTGAACCCATGAGAGCAAGCACTGAGTTTGTGCCACATAAGAAGGACCTTTACCGACTGTAAAAAACTCTGTATGAGCACAGAGTAACTCTCCCAAATGACCTACACCTTCCTGGGATGTCACTGTTATCACCAACACTACACACACCAGCCACACAAAACACAAAGTCACTGAGGACAGAGTCCAGGCCCTTCTGATCCCAGAAGCGTAACCCCTCGCAAACTGGGCCAAAGAAGTCTTCCCTGAGTGAGACCTACGGAAACACAGATAAGCAGTTAAGCCTCTCTACAGTAGTTGGTGGCACCTACTGACACTTGATTACAAATGCATTACTGTAAAACGGTGAGAGGTTGAGACAAGCACACTGCTACTGCTTTAGTGCCCTGGGCTGCGTGACCTCCCCACCACCAGAACCATTGGAAGGAATTGCAATGGGAGAGCCAAAGACTGCCAAGGGCATGACACGATGGAGAGGACTCCTACAACAGACAGCACTGTTCCCTCATTCCTTCTTGGACTCCTCTTCCTCCCCCAGTTAGATCAGTGGTGACCATAGAGATGTGACACCAGGAGAAGCCCCATTCCCACAGCGCTCCGGGACGTGCTCTGTTTCACCTGGTGGTTTTGTCTCCTCCGCAAAAGCCCCAGTAGGCCACTGCCATGGGGCTTAGGCTTCACACCCCTCAGAGCAGGGGCCTTTTCTGGTACCTCTATGAAGAGCCATGTATGACTATAGTACAGTACCAGCATTATGGTGGCACTGACATGATGACTGAGGAAAGACCAGAACCACCCAAGTACTTCAACCCGACTCCCATTTGTCATGGTGCTTTCCCTCTGATGCAATTTCATCACCTGCAAATGCCAGTACTGCTGAGCTCTCCGCTGGCATGGGACCACTCTGCAAAACTCATATTTCAGAACTTTGTGCAAGACAAGGAGCAGATGCAGGAGAAGGGCATAATTTTCTAGGCGAAATGTGAAGGAACTGAAATACAGGGCTCTCACTATGGCCATCTGGAACATGTGGACCGGGTTAATGAGAGGACAGAAACCATCCATGCATGTAAAGAACAAAATCTGTCCTGCAACTGAACAGTTTCACAGACTGAATCCCTTTATAAGAAAGTAAGTTTATCATTCCCCCTTTCCACAATGGGAAACAATAGTTTTTCTTCTTTTCTGTCTTCCTTTCGACTTCTCTTCTTCTCTCCATTGGTGGCGGTTTTGTGCCTGTGTGGACCACATTCCCGTCTAGTGTAAAATCCTCTGACTGCAAAACAGAAGGTCGCAGCAGAAATGCAACTGGCACCGAGTGCTGATTCCCTCATTTCCTCCTCTCTTTCTCTCTCTTCATGAGTCAAGCTCTTGCTCCCAGCTTCCACACATGTACACAGCACGGCACAGCATGCTTTAGCATAAAAACAACATTCTGTTCAAGCAGCCTGAGTTCTAAATTAATTCCTACTCCAGCTTTTACCCTAATGCTACTCTCTTGTCCTAAAATGTGTAGCTTCCATGTAGCTTTTCTCCAGGTAGTTCCAAAATAACAACACTTCCTAACTGTACCATATGGCTGACAAGAGCCAGCCAGCTATAGGTCACACTCAGACAAATTCCAGCAAAGGCTTAGTCTCTGCAAAGAAACATTTGAGAACCTTTTATTAACACTGCTGTTTGCATTACCTACAGAGTCATAACCTCAAATAACACGAAACATTCGCCAAAGAGGCAAAAGACAAGACCAGCAGCCTAGCTGAGGTCTAAATCCCCACTGTATGACTCTGGGTTATGGTTTTGAAGCCTTTGTGTCCCTTTTTTAGTTAACTAGCTTCATACAGCTAGTAGTCTTAGTAAGATTAATTTCCCTTCTTTAATCCTAACCACCCAGTTCAGTATTCCCAAATGTACTTACGTAGAAGAGGTAACTATGCAATGACAAATCTGTCCTTTTGTTGTTCGTGTCATTTCATCTTTCACAGATGCCTGTCCTCAATATCATATGGAAGATAAATCATCATCTCCCAGGAGTCCATAAGAACAGAGCCAAGAAGCTTATTCACTTGAGACCTTATTTATCTCCAGTTTTGATGATTAAAATGGTGAGCAGTGCATAGCAAGGAGGGACTGGTGCAGTCTGGGTTAAAACCAATGTTCCTTAGGTGTTGGTAATGACCCTCACTCCTTCAACAGAAGCATACAGATACTGTGGGTCAGTGTTGCCTTACTCATGTCTTTTATTTCAAATGAGCTAATTCTGGTGAAAAGTGCTATGCTGACAGATTTATGGATAGCAGTCCACCATCTGCATATCACAGGTAACACAAGAAAGCAACAGTGGTGATGAAACGTCTGGAAAACATGACCAAGAGGCTCAGAGTTTGAAGGGAATTCAGGGTGTTTAGTCTCCAGGAAGCCGAAAGGAGATACAGCAGTCTTCAGACATGTGAAAGGTGGCTTCAGGAAGGCAGGATTTAAGCAGTCCTCCTTGTTCACAGAGAACAGGACAAGAAACAAGTTTGAACTGATTGTAGTAAGGAAAATGCAGGTTTGACCTTAGGACACTGTCTCCAGGTGGGGCTCACCATGGGAACAGACTGTCCAGGCTATCTGCAGGGCTTCCAGGGCAGAACAAGTCACGCAAACGTCTGGCAGAACGGGTATGAGTGTGGCTGGTCCTGACCCCACACCTGGCCAGCAGAGATCTGATCTAGGCCTTTTTCCCGTGACTCTCAGATGCCATGTTTATAAACTTTGCCTTGCCAATGTGCTTGTACCCTCATCTGGAGATGCCAACACCAAAATTTCTGGGTTATCTCCCTGCCCATACCATTCAGCTCATGGTCACACTGCTCAGAGTGATGGCAGAAATGCTAGCCAGTGCAGTTTGCACTTTAGTGTTGTTGGCATCTGTCTATTTGCAAAAGAACTGTGGTCAACCAGTGCACAATATGGCAAGTGATCATTACAAAAAGCCTGAAACAAACTAGAAGGGAAAGGAATCACTTCCAAAAAAATGACTCATGATGCAACCAGGGAGTGTTAAAGGACATCTGGACTCCAGGGGCATTCAAGCCACAGTTTGGCCCAACAGAATTGCTGTGCACAGCTGAGAGACAGACTTGCCAAGAATTCCTCTGAATCTGTCTATAGCCTTATCATAATCCTGGCAACTCCAGATAGCTCTGAACTGCACTTGGTGCCTATGGACCATAGTCCTTCCCTTTTGGTTATGTCTCTTGTGCCTAAAAAATGAGCTGTAAGTACCTACAAGCCAGCAACTCAACTTTATCCCAGTCACTTTGTTACAAAGACTTGCTGGCCCCTTTCTTCTAAAGAAGTACTTGGAGAAACTTTAGTGATCACTTGCAGTTGGAGGAACAGTGGTTGGCACTGGAAAAACTGGGTACATGTACCCATGCATTGTGGATTGTGTAATGGAAAAAAACATTATGAGACTATACAAAAAAAGCAATTTGCTAGAGCTCCCATTTGCTTCCAGAAATGTTACCATCAGCCTCAACAAAGCAAAAAATGCCTTTACTTTGACCACTGCCACCATCATCCCTTCTGAGATTGCCACTGGGACTCAGTACTCCTGGAAGCAGAGTGGTAGGAATAGTCTCTGTGACCTCTGGCCCAAACTCCTCTGGCTCCCAGACATGTTCTGCCTTCTGACCACAATGTGTTGGGAGAAGCAGAAGGAAAACGGAAAACAGAAAAACGTTGGTGTCAGTGACAATGGCCTCTTTGCTGAGAATGAGGAAATAATGAAGATGGCATTGACACATCATAACGACAGTGATGATTATATTGCCTGGGGTTAAACAGAGGAGGGAATAAATCAGTCTTCTGTCACTGACAGGCATGACAGGAGGAGTCTGTAAAGCACATGTAAGTAGCACTCAATTTTCCATTTTTACTATTTTTCCTCTTCCAAGTTCCCCCACCTCTGGAGTTGTCTGTGAGTGCAAAGAGAAGTGGCAAACTCCACTCAAGGATAAGCTGACAAAGTTCATTTGCTTTACTTGCTCCCAAATCCCTGATTCATCCACTGCATCTTAAAAGGCAGTTACTAAGCCACTGGTCTAACTAAGACATTATTGTTATTAAAGCAGAGTCTTTGGCATTGTGGTGCAAATTAGCATAACGGCATCACACCCTGTGGGGGCATTAAAACAACTGCTTTTATCGTTCCAGTTTAGGTCTTCAGAGATGGAAGCCTCTGATTGTGAAACTGCTCTCAAAAGTCTCATTGAAGTTATCCTGCTGTGTCCTATTAGGATGAACCAAACTCCAAAGACCAAATTTGTGATTTTCTTTAGATAATACTGAACAGATCCAGCATGTCCTAGCGTTCTTAAAACACTACCTCATTTACAACAACCTTGGTTTTTCAGTTCTGTAAATACATTCTATCACAAAATGATAATCTGGTTAGTTACGGTGACTTGCAGCAGGCAAAAAGCCAGTATATAAGTGGTTAGTCCTGCACTTCATAAACTGCCTAAAATGCAAACTGAAATTATTCTTGTACACAGCTGCAAGAGAGTAAGTTCCAAATCAGCAATTTTTCAGTTGCTAAATAGCTATATATTATGCACACATATGCCATCATTATTTTTTTTTCCAAAGAATAGGAATTCCCTCTTCTGAGTGCATGAACGTGAGGATCCCTGCTACACAGTGAGATTGAGAGTTCCCTGCTTACAGGAAGGAACAACCCTACGGAAATGCCCTAACTAGTCCATACAACTGGGGAAGGAGTGCCAGCTACAGTTCTTTCTAATGGCAAGGTCATTAGAAAGGCATGGTCCACTTTAATTACCTGCAAGTAGACTACTTGCCTTGAGAACATGCTGCACAATGGCACAGAGACATGAATTGGCTCTCTCTAGCTCTATATAGATCCAACCAGCTTACCAGAAGGGGTAACTGTCATGCAAACACACTGTCCTGCTTCCAGACCAAGGCTGAATCTGTGTGCATGCTCAGCTCCCAAGTTATGAGCCATTTGTTACATACATAGTTCAAAACAAGGCTTTCTCTGCCCTGTCAGTTGTTCAGAGGATCCTTCATTTCTGTGCAGAACATGTGCCTGCTGGTGAAGCAGCCAAGAAACCTTCAAGCACCTTCAAGAAGTCCACCCTGCAGGACAAGTCCTGCACAGAGGTGGGACATCCACCATCCTGTTTCACTGGGTCTGTTCATCTCTAAGCACTGGCTTGTCCCTGGTATTGAGCAGGACAGACCAACAAGGTTAGTCAAAGGCACCCGAGCTGGGTCTGGAGCTGGTTCATTTTTGAGAGTGGAAACTGTCTGTGGTTTTCCACACCTGGAATTCATGTTAAATGAGATAGCGGGGACTTTTCAGTCTACACTTAGCATTGGTACATCAGTGCAATTAGCAGAGTAAGTTTCCAGTACTGTTCCCCTGACTATTTTAGTTGTAACCACTTCAAAACAGTTAGCTTCAAAATTCAATTCAAAAGACAATCAGGCTTTCAATGTAGGGATTTCTCTGGAAGCCTGACCCTTGGATCTTGCTGAGTTTAAGTGGTTAAGAATAGCAGCTGTAGCATTTCTAACTCTGGCCTGAGGACTCCTTTTCCACTGCAGTGCTCCACTTCTCAGTGCTAGAGTGAATATCGCTTCTATTCCTGGCTTTTGAGTGAATGTCCCAAAACCACTGAATTCCAGCTGTGACACTACTGTACTGGGTGGCAAACTCCAGTGCACAGGTTCCCCAGAGACGTGCACAAACCATGTGTGTCTTACTGAGCATCAGGTCTTCATTTTCAAAGAGCTGCCTGTTCACAGAGTGCACATACCCCTCACCTAAAAATACATTGCATGACCTCTTAAAATTACCTTCTTCAGTAGGCAATTCCTACTTCTGTCACTAGGAAGTAAGGCACTCCAGCAACTGGGGGACTTTGTGCAGGATGACAAATTAGAAGGAGGAGTTCACAAGCCACTATCTTTACATTCAAATATGGTTTACAGTTGTGAAGAAAACTGAGAAGACCTATAGTACAGTAGCTGAGAGGTGGTCAATGTTATGAACCACACCCAGTCCAAGGTGAGTAACAAGTCTTGCTGTAGTCCATCTCAAATGGACCACAACAGAACACGTATCACATGAGATCAAATGCCACTTACACTCTAGAGTTTGAGTGTTTGGATGATAACATGATACTCTGGGCTTTCTAAGTTGGTAGGTATATGAAACAAAGTCACCTTTATGCTGCTTACTCCTGCTCTCCTCCTGCCTTGCATTTATGTAGCGGAAAGTGCAAGGTCCTGCACATGGGTCAGGGCAATCCCAAGCACAAATACAGGCTGGGCAGAGAATGGATTGAGAACAGCCCTGAGGAGGGCTTGGTGTTGGTTGATGAGAAGCTCAACATGAGCTGGCAGTGTGCGCTTGTAGCCCAGAAAGCAAACAGTATCCTGGGCTGCATCAAAAGAAACATGACCAGCAGGTCAAAGGAGGTGATTCTCCCTCTCTACTCTGCTCTGGTGAGACCCCATCTGGAGCACTGTGTCCAGTTCTGGAGTCCCCAACATAAGAAGGACATGGAGCTGTTGCAGCAAGTCCAGAGGAGGGCAATGAGGGGGATCAGAGGGCTGGAGCACCTCTCCTGTGAAGACAGGCTGAGAGAGGTGGGGTTGTTCAGCCTGGAGAAGAGAAGGCTCCAGGGAGATCTTACAGCACCTTCCAGTACCTGAAGGGGCTACAGGAAAGCTGGAGAGGGACTTTTTACAAGGGCATGGAGTGATAGGATGAGGGGGAATGGTTTTAAGCTGAAACAGTGTGGATTTAGATTGGATATTAGGAAGAAATTCTTTCCTGTGAGGGTGGTGAGACACTGGCACAGGTTGCCCAGAGAAGCTGTGGCTGCCCCCTCCCTGGCAGTGTTCAAGGCCAGGTTGGATGGGGCTTGGAGCAACCTGGTCTGGTGGGAGGTGTCCCTGCCCATAGTAGGGGGTTGGAACTGGATGACCTTTAAGGTCCCTTCCAACACAAACCATACTATGATTCTATGAAATATACTGTTTTCCTGTTCCAACTTTGCCAAAACAACACGAGCAGCTTCAGTCTGCATATGCATCTTGCAGCCCTAGCAATTAGCCCCAAACAAAACTGAGGAGGCAACAAGGCAGTATGTCCTGCCCCTTTCTTCAGCTGTCCTGAAGACAGCTTGAACAAACCTAAGAAGCTTCCATAAGAAACCACATTTCATGGACTAGGAGCAGAACAGCCAGTCAATACTGCTAACGTACCTCTGTAACCTAAAATCCATGATCAAAACAATAAATACTGGCCTGTGGTGTCATCTCTCCAGCTACTGTAATGACAGCTCATTTTGAGCCTGCACCACACACAGCCTTGATATGAAGGTAGAATAAAATATGAGGCGGGAAGTGGGAATATCAAAAGGAAGCATGAGAGGATGCTATGCAAGGCAAGGCTCTTTGAAAATATGCTGAAGGACTGCGTGTGAAATAGGAAAGGTTTTCAGCTTCCCACTGTGAGACCTCTCTCTCCTGCCCTGCAATGGGGGCTCAGTAGGGACTGACCCAAGCTGGGTAATTTCCATCCTATTGCCTGTACAGCTCTCTCCTAGAGTGATCGTTATGATAGCCTTCCAAAAATAATGACAAATGAAAAACAACTGCTAAGCAGACGAAGCAGCAAAACGTTAAATTCCTGTGGTAGGCAGCAGTAGCGGGGAAAGGAGCTTTGCAGGAGGAAGCCAAACAAAGCTGACCATGAGCAGAGAGCTGAATGGGGCAGGTGAGTTGGGTGGAAAGAGGGAAGGCACGTGGTGTCCGAAAATGAAGAAAAAAGAGCTGGGTAAGAGGGAGGAGAACAAGGGCAGGGCTGATGCAGCCACACAGCCTGATTAATTTAAAGAGTAGCTAGGGTGGCATAAGCCTGAGCAGCAATGGAGTGTCAAGTCATTCCCTTATAGCCCTAATCAGCAACACAGCTAAAGGCGGAGGAGGCTAGAAACAGCAGAGCAAATTCTGTCCTATTTACACAGATGCAAATCCATAATGCTTAGTTTTAAAGCAATTCTTCTTATCAGTGTTCTGTCCAGAAAGGCTAAATAAACCCTATACTGTATATGCAAAGGGCTTTTGAAGCCACATAGAGAATCCTACAAGCTTGCCATTTTCCTTTTACAGTACAGCCACTTTCAGGTCTTCAGGATTAATATCATGAGGGTTTCCATATTTTTAGTAGTATTGCAGAAGGCATCACAACTGGAAAGAAAATTATTTCTCATGGCACAACACAATCACTAAAAAACCAGCATCAAATGATTTTCCATTCAATACAACCTATTTACTTGACAAGTTAAATGTTTCAATACAAGTTGAGAACAATATTTCTTTGATGACAGATAGATTTTAGTGGGGAATTTTCAGCAACAGCTATTTTACAGAAAAGAGATGGCCTTGTGAGTCAGGACACTGGCCTCTGGGAACCCAAATTCACACTTTAACTGAGCACAATGTGTTTGATAATTTCATTCTCAGCCCAATACGTCTCACAAATGCACCCAATATGAATGGCAACTTCTCCCCACGACCTACGAGTGGAGCACAGAAGCAGTTACTGCAAGTGAAATTGCCTGGCAGATTTATTGTATTTGCAATGGGGTCTTTCATCTGTCTACCACACGGTAACATATCAGTGATATCACCTCTGTTCCCTAGCTAATTGAATGAGAACTAAATACAGTCATGATGCACTTGCCAGAGAGAAGACACCTTTCATCCCTAATTGGTGATGAGACACATGTATGATCCCTCATGGAAACAACTACAGTCAATGTTGTGTTATTAGGAGTAATGGGGAGAGAGGTTGGTTTATCTCAGATAACACCAAATTAGTCTTGCTAAATCAGTGAGGAATGTGATACACAAAAATCCTGGGGTCTCTGTATGGAGCCAGCTTAAGTCCAAATAGGTTTATTAGCTCCAGATTAACTTTATCCCTCCTGGACTAGGTTACTTGCAGCAGAGCCTCTGGGGTGAGATGTACATCCATCATGGTTTGTAGCACTTCTGGTGCCCAAAATCCTTGTACCAGGCAGAGGACAGAGACTCTCCATGCCTCCAGTGTCAGCTACACGTGGAGCCCAGCTGGGGATGAAGTGGCTGAAGCTTCTAAAACCAGCTGAATCCACAGTGGCTCCATGCAGAATTTCCCTCCTGCCACTGCTCCCTTCCCCACTACCCCTGAGTCCAAGAACACCCTAGAAACACCCAAGCAGTTATACTCTTGGTGGAGATGATATGGCCCTGGACTCAATGTAGCTTCAAGCACACAGCACTGTGCCTCAATTAATAACCTTACTGGGTTCAGGCTGCCTCTCCATCCAAACCATGGATAACCAGCAAGCCTTCCTACGTGTTTACCTCGCACCTTGCATCGACAGAGGCAAGCCTGGGCTCTCCCAGCCACTGAACTCACCAGGAGAAATGGGAGGTGCCCCAGATCGCTTCATCTACACTGACAGACCCCAAACAACACCCACCAACATGCAAAGTGGAGCCCAAACTTCTCTCAAAAGTGAAGAGGGAAACAGAAATTACACTAAGGTAAAGGTGGAATTTATCTCTTGGAAAGTGGAAAAATCAGCACAGTGCGTTCCTTGCTGTCAAGCTCATCAGCACTGGAAAGGTATCTGCTCTAGAGATGACACCCAAAGGCACTTATCTCACAGTGATGACTACCAGCCAGTAGCCTATCTTTGGATGACAGCTTTTACAAAAAATACACTCCATCCTAGCAGAAGCTCAGAGCAGAGGTGTGAGGGGAATGAAAGGAATGGGAGCAACAGAGCAAGGGAAGCAAGTGAAGGGGCAAGGACAGGGCACAGAGACTCATTGTTTCACTCCCTTACTTCCCCTTTGGAAGGACAAAAAAGCAGGGAGGAATTTTTAATTTTTTTTCTTTTTTTTCTGTAAGCTGTCCAGCAATTATTCTTTCTGACCTAAAGCCTTCAAAAACCAAAAATCGAATGGGCTCAATGGTGCAGGCCACCTGCTGAGCCAGAGAACGTCACGCCAAGCTGACCTGCAAATGTGCAGGTTATTTACAAACTAATGGAGGCAGCAAGCAATTCCACTGCAGCAAGGGCTCTTTCCAGCAAGAGGCAGATCAGAAGACATCACAGGCTGATTTAATAGATCATCAAAGGCCAGCAATTGAATTATCACATCAGACATCAATCTCACTCCTTGGTCAGTCTTTATTACAGAGAAACAGTTATAGAAGGACCTCTGTGAAGAAGCTGGAGAAAGCCCTGCATTTCAAAGCAGTGAGTGAGTCAAGGTGGAGAAATTATAGCTGTGATTCACCAGAAACTGTCTAGAGGAATTACTGACCAACCTAGGCAGAAGGGGAGGCAGGAGAGTGAGGTGGGCAAGGGGAGCAGTGCTTACTGCTCTTTGGATTTTTATTGGTGCATAAAAGATCTCTTTCTTTTAGTAAAGACTTGGCAGCATCTTTGGAAGCACTTGTAATGGGGTGTCCTGCTGGAGAAAAGGGAAACTTAATTCCATCTGAAACCCATCCTCCTTCTTTCTAATTCTCCTCATTAAAACCAGAACAGATGTCAATAACTAATGCATCTCTCTCTCTTAAAAATACTTATTTCCTGCTTGGGCCCCAAGCCTGGGAGATAACAAATGTTCTCAACCATTACTACATGCTCAGAGGAAGGCCTTGGGGAGGATTAGATACCAAATGTCACGAGTCCTGATTATCTCCCCACCATTGACTACGGCAGAGAGACTGCTGAGAAAAGGGTGGGATTGGGATTCCTGGGGGTGGACAGGAAAATGCAGACTTGGGAATGAAAAAAACAAAGATCTCAAACAGATGAAGGGTATCTTTCCCCAACCCAAATACAGTATTTTGATAGGTCTTGAGCTAGTCCCATCAAAAATTATGGAAGTGGAAAATTAGAGTCATATGGGGGGCTTGGAAACAGGGGGAAATTTTGAAGGCTTCTATTTCTGACCTTCTGTACTTCACCTGGCTGTACAACAGTTTTCTTGCCTCCTTGGCCTTTTAGAGCCAGGGCCTACAGGGTGATTAAAACAATGTGTAATAATGCAGCACTTACTCTGTATGCTACCAATCAGTACCTGAAATACTCACTCACAGATGTGCAGGTGTGGGGATCGAAACCGGAGAAACAGGGTTTGGCCGAAGTCACGGGTGGGAAGTCTCGATCTGACTCTGACGAGAGTGCAGCTTCAGGGCAGCTGAAGGCTGAGACTAAAAATTCTTGTCTACAGGTTGCATGGTAAAGAAATGCTGGCAAAGCGTGGTATTCTGATCACAAGGCAGTAATTGAATCTTACCACCCAGTCCTGGCATTCAAGCACCAAGGACCAACCTGGGATATTCTGTGGCAAAAGACATAATATAGAAGGATCAAAGAGTATAGAATCATAGAATCATAGAATCATTATGGTTGGAAGGGGCCTCCAGGGTCATCAAGTCCAACCTTTATCCCATCATATTCCTAGCCATTAGACCATCAGACCACGGCCTCAAGTGCCTCATCATAGAAGCCTAAATGGAAAAAGCAAGCATCATTTTTACAGAACACTGAAGAGTCACTTTGCCCTTTTGCCTGTGGTTTTGCAACTCCTAGTTCCTAACCCTGATGACACAAATCATAGAATCATAGAATCATGGAATCATCAAGGTTGGAAAAGACCTTCAAGATCATCCAATCTAACCACCTACCTACATCACCACTAACCCATATCACCCAGTGCCACATCCAGACTCCTCTTGAACACCCCTAGGGACGGTGACTCCATCACCTCCCTGGGCAACCTATTCCAATACCCAATCACCCTCACAGTGAAGAAACTTTTCCTAATGTCCAATCTGAATCTCCCCTGCTGCAATTCAAAGCCGTTTCCTCTCGTCCTTTCACTATGGGCACGGCAGAAGAGACTGACCCCCGTCTCACTACAGCTCCTTTCAGGGACTTGTAGAGAGAGATGAGGTCCCCCTGAGCCTCCTCTTCTCCAGACTGAACAACCCCAGCTTCCTCAGCCGTTCCCCGTAAGACATGGTTTCTAGTCCCTTCACCAGCTTTGTTGCCCTTCTCTGAACACGCTCCAGCACCTTGATGTCTTTTTTGAAGTGAGGGGCCCAAAACTGAACACTGCACTCAAGGTGCAGACTCACCAGTGCATACATGTAAAATACATGTAGTTTTAAAAAAACAAACCAAAAACCAAGAAGAACTTCTCTAGAATAATTGAAAATCTTGGATAAAGTTGAAGAACAAATAAAGGATGAACACATCCTGCTTCTCCTCCCTCCTTCCTCTTCTCCCCAGACAAACCTGAGAGGAAGAGGCAGGTAACAGACGTTATCAGCTCCTGATCTACATGCTCATTTTTGATGGTAGAGAGAGAAATTAGAAATGCAGTTCTCACCCACCTCCACACACCTACTGGAGCTGAAAGCGATAGTTCAAATTAAAACGATGATACTTCCTTTTAGTCTCCAGGGGGGTGGAGAGCTGTGGGGGTGGGAAGAGCAATTTCACACTGTCTTTTTTTGTCTTTTTGTTTTTTGTTTTGTTTTGTTTTGTTTTTTTTGGACCAAGTGTGAGACAAAAAAAGCTGTATTTGTTTTGTTGGGTTGTGAAAGGTGTGGAAATAACCATTCCGCGGGATAAGTAAAGAGCTGCCTCCCTCTTCCCATCAAAGCTACACACCTACAGCCTGTGAAGAGCAGAAACCAGCGGGAATTGGGTTATGGGAGTGCAAAGGGCTGGAATACCCTGTTTTTAATTCAGAAGCTGTCGTCTCTGGCAGTCTTTTGCCTCTCTTGTCTCTGCTGGTCTCCATGGCAACAGCAGCCCGGCAGAAGCATCCTTTTCTTGCCGGATCCAACACAGACAAATTCAACCAGGGGTCAAAAGCAGCCCCTGCTTTCAGCAAAGCAAGAAAATGTGCCATCTTCCTTTCTCTTCCTCTCCACTGCTGTTCTCTTTTTCTTGTGGTGCATTGGGGTGGGGGCTAACCTATTGCACTTGCTTTTCTTCAGGCAAGAGCAGAGAGAAATCTGTTTTGTTTCCAGGTGTCTCTCCAGGCAGCCTGATCAGCCATACTGCATGCAAGCGGGGATGTCTGTGAGAGGCAGGCCAAGAGAAACCCAGGCCAGGACAGCTGCCTCCAGCCTGGCTGCCGGGACACACGTGCCTTGCGACACGCTGTGGGAGGGCTGCCCAAGCAGCACCCAAGCAGCACCCACCCTGGATTTATGAATAAAGGCAGGGAGGGCACTGCTGAGCCATTAAGAAGTGCTGAATTGTTATTTGTTGCCTCGTTGTTTAAATATCTTGTTTGAAAACGCAGGAAGCTCAATTATCATTGTCCAAATTGACAACAGAAATTAGTTATTCTCTATTCTCCCTTTGCATGTCTTCTACTGGAAATGTTTCAGACATCTGGTCAAAGAGCAAAAGCGCTACTGGAGAGCCTATTCCAGGGACGAGTCAGTTGTGCAGCAGATAGCAGCAACCTTCATTGAGTGAAAAGTCCCACACTACTTGGACAATAATCAGAAAGAATGCATTAGCTATAATCAGAATCAGTTTGCAAATAGAAATGAACCGTATTTAATGAATATTTTATCTGGAGCTAAAAATTCTCCCAGTTCTTTTTCTGATTTCTTTGGGTTTGACAATAAGCTTTGCTTAAGACTGCAGAGACATAAAGATAAATGGCTGAACGGCTCAGTGTTTTCTGAACACCTCTCTCATCACAGCGCACCCATGAATATAAATATAAGGGAACAACATTAGTCCTACATCCAAAACACATCACTCTGTGCTGTTCAACATCTTGCTTTGTCTGAAAGAGTCCTGGGAGAGATGAGGGTGGCTAAATTGCACCCTTGCTCCTCTGCCCCTTCCCTCTCATTTTCAGTTTGCCTTTTAATAACTCACCAGCCCTCTTAATCCCTACAAAAGCCCCTTGACAAGATATGTCTGGGTCTGCTCTGGCTCCAAGACCAAGCTATTTTCTGTCCCACCCTCAATCCCTGCTTCCCTTGCAGGGGTGGACAGGAGGAGCTGGTGTGGCAGCGGGAGACTGAAAACTGTGAAACAAACATTTTTAACGCTGTCACCACACATGATGCTCTGAGGCTCCTCTGCCAAGAAGCGTGATACCTGACGGCATCCAGGTGCCTGGTTCCTTGATGAAGAGCAAAGTATTTAAATGGTTCTGAAATGTCTCCTGTCCTCATCGCTGGGAGATGCTGCCAGCTGGCTCTCCCCATCCTCTCATCACCTCCAGATGTACTCCAGAGAGGACACTGCTCCCTCATATCAAAAAGAGAAGAAAGCTGTCAAAAACACAAAAGTGGTCTTTAAGCAGCTGTGGGCCCTGCCCACTCTTGCTCCATTCCTACTCATTCCACCCGCTCCAAAACTTGTTTTCACATGTCAAAACCACTCCTACTCCACTTCCACAGTTCTCACGTAGTCTTCCTTAGCTTCCACCTGCCTCCCTCTTGCTTCCTCTCCATCTCCACTCACCCGACCCACTCCTGTTCCACTTCTGTGCGTCATCCCACTTCTGGCGTGGAGAAGGGTTGACAACCTTAATGCTAAGCTATTGCAGACTCTACCCGCTCCCCTCCCTTCTCCTTTTCCAACCTTGCACACATCTATTTATATTGATGATATACTTTAATCTCCCTTTAAGTACTGTCTTGATGGCCTGTTTCTCTAACAAGCATGCATAACTACTGATTTTGATTACCCGTCTGGTCTCTGCTTCACAAGCAAACATCACAGCAGAGGCTGTGAGAACATTTGGGGAAAGCTTTAAAAAAGCTGCTATTTCCTTAGCCCAGAGGTCACTGCATGAACCCCCGGGGTACCTTTACAGCATTAAAGGCAAGACAACCCTAGAGCTAGCAGGGGTTTTCAGGTTTTGGGTAAGGACAGTGATGCCACTCGAGAAAGTAAAACATAGCTTTGTTTCCCTGAGATAACCAGTATCAAACAAAACCAAGGTGGGATGAAAGGGGACACGAAGGAGAAGAAAGATTGTGACAAGCTGACAGGACCTTATTCCCTCACTGTACAGCTATGTATGCATGCAAGCTGCACTGACGTAAGCCTTTTCATCTGTGTGGATTCTGACTGACAGCTAGTGTGCCAGTTAATAACCTCAAAAATAGGAAAGCCTTGGACATTTAGTCATTAAAGCTTTCACTTACAGGCCTCCTCAAGCTGCAATGGAAACAGGTGTCAATTTATCTCAGAAGGTTTTATTGTAAAAGACACTTGAGATACCCTGAGAGGGTGTACGAAAGACAGGAACACACACAAACACACACATTGCCAACTTTGGCTTTTAAATAATCACAATGATATGGAAATCGTCCTGCTATTGAAGGGAGAGGTGAGCTGACTGGAGCGAGTTTGACCCAGGACATGAATTTAGAATTAGAAGCCAAGATTAATATGTCTGTTCTTCTGATTTCCAAAGTAGAAAACAAGGTGGAGAATGAAGAAAGAGGGAGGATGGAAGAGAAGTGGAGTATATAATTGACTAATTAACAGGATTTTCTCCACTGATTATAATCACTTTCAAATTAAAGAGGGTTTAACTGCATCATAACCAGAATTTTTCTTACGCTTTTTTGCATTAGAGAAGTGCCAGCAGTGTCAAAAAGACTACTACAAGGTTGGAGCGCCAGTGACAGAGCTCTCATTAGTGACCTGGGGCCAAATTTTCACAGCTGGCCTAACCTGGAAC
The DNA here is from genome assembly GCA_013398125.1 of Aegotheles bennettii. Taxonomy (NCBI): domain Eukaryota; kingdom Metazoa; phylum Chordata; class Aves; order Caprimulgiformes; family Aegothelidae; genus Aegotheles; species Aegotheles bennettii. The sequence goes on from VZRW01008524.1 coordinate 328,085, forward strand.
GACTCCAGTGAAGTCAGCAGATTAAATATGACCTCAAGACTCACTCGCCTACTGTGCTATGGAAGAGTGGAAATGTAAATCTTATCTGGGTTGTTTGGCAGCATCCAAGGATGTTCAATCAAACTGCAGAAAGCATTTCAACGATTATTTTGGAAAAAGATACGCAGTGAACCATACATTATTATGATATGAGATGGGAGAAAGGGCCATGTTTTTCAAGGCAACAGCTCAAACTTCATGAGATGAACATTTCATACTCTGCTCCAAACTGCAGCATTTTCATGCGTGTTCATTCACTGCTGCAAACCTTGAATTAATTGCACTTTCAGCCCCCATTTATTTGTGTAAAAGAAAACATGCTCCAAATTTGCATGTATTACCTTCCAAGCCTAGTCTGATGTTGTTTATTTTTTCAAACCTCTGACCTTTCAAATACTGACAAACCTCTGCAAACGTGTGGTGAAACTTCACTTTAGTTTTGGAAAAAACAAAAAATTATCCAAAAACATCTGGACATTTCTTTGCACCAAGTCTCTCAACATTTCAAAGTGGAGAAGAGCCCCCATGGATACACCTGATACCCACGAAAGGGGCAGCATAAAAAGCTCTTTGATTGCTCTGCTTCATTTTTTTCTTACAATAGCCACAGAAAGATCCAATGGTAGCTCTTTTCCAGCTGAGGAGATGCACTGGGCACTTTAAATTAAAATCTTTATGGGTGAAATGGATTTTCATCATTTAGACATGAAATGACCTTACACTGCAAAACGAAGAGCCATCTTTAAATAACACACTGATGGCTCCCTGTGGAGAACATAATGCCATACACTGTACTACGCCGGATCTTTTTCCTCCTTTTAGAAACTATCACAAACATTATTAACTTCTCAGCAGAAAAGAAAATGAAAGCAACCTTAGGAAATATGTCTTTATATTTTACCATAAAAATCCACCTGTATGCACAACGATATTTTTTACAACTCCACAATGTATGGCAGGTTGCTCCACCTAAGCACTTATCTTTGAAAAATACAGGAACACATGAAGACAGACATGTTTGCAACACATAGTGTAAATACACATACCTTACATGCAAAAACTTTACCTGTAACTCAGACACCTACAAGCACAGACTCAGACATATCTACACATGCATGATTAACATACATTCTCATTTCTGAAACACACACATTACCCTAACAGCCAATAAATGCGATGGTAAATGTTCCACATGCTTATGCAATAATACATGGGCACCCTGGCCTAACCCCATGCACACATCTGTAGCACGGTGCTGTGATGGATCACACAGCTGCAAGGTGAGGTACCATCATTATGCTGTGTGCACCAGGGCCACGTGCAGACATGTGTAGCATTAAGTTCCTACAATGCCACACAAGGTTTCTGTGCCCTTTGCTAAAACACGCACGTGGAAACAATCCCCAGGGAGCAAAAGAAAGGCAGAGCAAATACGAAATCTCTTCAGGTTACCTCACCCATTCCCTGCTAGTGCAGCATGACTTCTCCTAGATCACTTCTTACTTACATCGTACATGACCGACAGGCTCATCTGACCATGCACAGAGATGTGAAGCACACCTGAGGAGCACTGGGAGCCCACAAACATCAAAAAGCCAAGTGCACCTATCAGCCCCAGCACAAGGCAATATACAGAAGCACACTGCTGATGTCTCATACAATGTTTCCCCCCAGAATAAAGAGATATGATGAACGTCTGACCCTGGTCTCCCCGGGGAGCTGCAATGACGTCTCTAGCTGCCTGTTTATCGCCTCCAGCCCTTGCCAGCATTGGCAAGGCCATCCATATTGCTGACATTTTCCTCCGCCCTCCCCTCACTGCCACCCTTGCTTGCTATGGCCGGGTAGTCCTGCTAATGTTGCCATTTACCAGAACAGCTGAGACAGTAGTGCTGATCAAGCATTTCTACAACGCCATTATCGATTCAACAGGCGTACAAAAAGCCGAGGGGTGCTCACAATTTTTCTGTGCAGTTGCAAAAAGGAGAGAGAGTTGCAGCGCACAGAGCAGCCTCCCCCTGCGCCCATACGCCTGGCTCCCTGCGCCTCCCGAGCACGTACCATACCCAGGCTCACCCTGGATGCTGAACACGTCTGCAAACCCCATCAGCAGCTTGGCCCTTTGCCATAAATCAATAAGTTCTCTTTAGAATTCCACCTTCCAAAAATATTTACTGTACATAATTTAATATAATACTCTCCTGGATAAAGAGCTGACATGTTTAATTACCTGGCTCAAGTGCTTTCCTTCTACAGTCGGGAACACGGACAAACACATGGCAGATTTTTAATCCGTTGGGATCTTGGGGTGGGAGAAATTTCAGTCTAGAGACCCTCCTCTGACAGCGTCCTTCCACTCCTGGAGTGAGTTTGGGTTTGACCCTGGAAGGCAGCAGCATCCTGCCCACACAGCAGAAACAGGCTCTATCTTTGCCTTACCAACATCTGGAGTGTTTTCAGGAAAGGAAGGGGTGCTGAGAAGAAAGCCCATAATCTAAATCAGCTCAGCAGAGCAGAGTTGCCATAGATTTGATGGTAGGAACACTTATCCTGGAGGGACTTCTTGACCAAACAGCACTGGCAGAGCTGCTTTGTAGATATGATTGTTCAGGACCTCTGTTCATAGAGCACCTTAATTATACAGAAGCAATCCACCATTTTTTCCTCACAACTTTTAGACTGTAGCTGTGTTTTAAAACAATTTTTGGCATGTAAACTCTCATTTGCCCTTTGTTTTTATCTTCCATCTCAACACGTACATACTGCCATTTGTCAGATGTGGCATCCTTGCCAAATGCAATCATCCTCTCCTGTGCTTAGGATGTCACCCTAGAGGCAACTAACAACAAATAGGGCTTCGGTTTAGACTTTCTGTAGTCTCCTTATGGATTCACACCCCAGCCAGGGAGTTTTCATTTCAATTTCATTTCTCTGATCACTTACTCCATGCTGCCTGCTCCAAGATGTATAATGTCAGTGAAAGGTGTGCTAGGAACCAGGTATGGGCCGCTGAATACAGGTACATGAAGTGAAGGTGCCATGTGAATGTGAGGACACTCCTAGGAGTCTCAGCAAGCACAGTGCACACAGCTTTGTGCAGACTTTGACTTTTGAATATCCAAAAGCTCCAAAACTTAGGAAAACTCACCAATGCACACAAATATAAATTAACCCACATTTAAATTTCTGGGAATGAAAATATCCCATTTCGCATGCACTGCTGAGTTCTGGGTGACTTCTGCAAACTGTTTCCCCTTGATGACCAGACTAAATGGCAGCTCTGCACCAAAAGTGAGAACCAAAGTCAACTGAAGTTTAGTCTAGGTGTGCTGAAAGAAGTTGTCCTCTCTTCCCTGCATGATACATGTCAGCAAAGTTTTCTTGAAAAATATGCATATTCTAGTTCTACTAGGTTTGTCTCACATTTTCATGAGGAGGTCCAGTGATCAAGGAACATCCTTGCCCTACTTTTCATTTACATCAGCTAAAATATTTGTTGCTTTTTTAATGACAAAATATTTCTCCAAGGCTTATTGCTATACTAAGTAAAATTTTCTCTACAGTTGCGAGGAACAAGCAATCCAGGGGTACAAGTGTTTGAAGTCAAAAGTTGAGCATAGATATTATCAAAGCTGTTCTTTTGCATGTTAATGATGCTTGTTCAGCAATTCAGAATGGCAGAATATCCTGGATTGTTCAGGTTTTTTTGATAACACAGTCAGCTTATTCCTTCAGCTAACTTGACGTACAACCCCTATTTGAAACAGAACCCAGATTTCACCTACTTCTCATAAGAACCCTTTTACCTAACCCTTACTGACTTCTGATCTCACTCAGTTAAATCTTGATGATCACTTCCAAATGCAAACCAAACCCTGCTTCTAAAGAGGTGGATGTGTACTTTGAGGAGAAGGTTATAAATTTAGACCCCAAATGTTTTCACAGGCAGGGTTTTGTCAGGTTTTCAGACCTGACAAATTTTCTCCCTCTCTTGGTAATTCAGGTAGGTTCTCAGCAATGTTTGGGGTTTTAGTTGCTTTAGGGTTTTTTGGTCTTGCTTTAGGTCTTGGTTGATCAGATTGGTCCCTAGCTGGAATACAGTCTAAATCAAAAAGCCAGTGAAAGTCTCCCTACCTCCCTTGTCTCTGAGGAAAGCAGACTGTCTCACACAGTGCTGTGGCGGATCCGACACCTTGTGTGCAGCGCTGCTGTGATGCTGCACTGGGTGCAATGTTGTCATGCGCAACATCCCATGGTGATGGCAACATGCATGCCCACAGCTCACAAAGCTGTGAACAGGAATCACTGTGTAGCTCTTGAAATGCAAGAAACGTGGAATAATTTGGAACCCCTTCTGCTAACAGCGGAAGTCTGAAACCTTCAGAATGGCATATCTTCAAGATGGATACAGAAGCTTATGTTACGTGCTCTATCCAGTCATGCACTGTGCAATTTCTCTACACATAATAATAGATCACTGTCAATGTACCTCAGTCTTCATCTGCAGCATTTTCTTCTATTCTTGTCCCCAGACTGTCTTACGCAGACGCTGCTTATCATGCCAAATTTTCTGCTAGTGACAAACATCTTGCATGTAAAAATAGCCCTGAACCAAATATCCTTTTTCTGGCCAGTACCACATGGCTGAAAGAATACAGATTGAGAGCAAACATTTGGATTTCACAGATGAAGTGAAAAAAATCCGCCTATCTGAGCACTGTAAAAATCTATTACTCTTGGAATCTAGTTTCAGATCTGTTGTCTCCAGATCACCTCTGGTGTCCAGGTCTACAGAGAAACCACAGATTTGTTTTGCTTGTGACCTAATGATAGTTAGGGAAGGCAAAGAGTTTTCTGCTATCTTCAGAGGTCTGAATCAGGCATTATATCAGATTATAAGACAGATCTAAGATGTAGCCAGTGTATTCACCACTCTCTATCCACATATCCTTGTCTCTGGTCCCTCTCTAAGAGCAGAGAGCTCTGCTCCTCCGTGACATGCTGCTGCGTACAAGCTCCCTGCTTTTCACACAGACTAACTCCTACTCTCCCCAGGAATAGCTTATCAGAGTCTCCAGCATTGTTTAGCTGGCTATAAACCAGCAAGCAACTTCTGTCTCCATGGTGAATGATTCTTTGTCATCTTTTCCTCAAAGCTTTCTAATTAGACATCCTGTAATTTGCGGCTTTTCTGTAACATATTTGCAGTGGCGTGTGGATGTGTGTGCGCGCGTGGAGAATAAGAATTAAAATGTGGCAGTGAATTAGCAGTCTGTAAATAATTGCAATAAATAAACAAACAAATTATTTTTTTTAATGAGACATGGACTGGATTTCCTTTCAGGCAATCAGCTGGCCATTTTGCTGCTTGATCCTTAAATCCCCAAAGCCAATCTGTTGTAACAAAGAACAACACCAGTTTCCACCTATTCTGAACATTATGGGCTGACACACCTGATTTTGGTGATCTGTCCCACAGCCTGTGGGTGAAGCAAAGAATGAATGCAGAGAAAGAGAGAGCACAATAAAATAAGATGTCGTTTAAGAAAACATTCACCTCCAGTTTCGCATTTCTTCTTTAGTCGAGAGCTGATCAAAATCAGTTAGCATTTAGTAGATTTCTATCATCCTTTGTGAAATGAGCTGCTGATTTCATCTGGTTCCTGCTAGACAGGTATTCACCTCACAAAAGCAATCTTTACAGCAGGTATTACTTATCAGGCCATGGAGACAGGCCAAAATAAAAAAGGAGCTAAAAAAAACATTGAGGGTGGGCGGGGGTAGTGGGACAAAAGAGAAAAGGGAAAAAACAGAACTACCGATTCAAATGACTGCTTTTCCCATTAAAGATCCAAATAGCTAAACTGCTTACAGCCTCCTCACGACTCCCTGGCCACCCAAAACATGGAGACCTGAACACTGGTGCAGTCTCCTCTGACAGAGCTCCTGGGCTGCACCAAGGGAGTGAGGACTGCACTGCCTGGCATTCCACCTTGAGAGTCTCCAAGCATGGAGCTACTTCAAAACCTAGACCTTCCCCATGGCATACCCACTCCTGACAGCAATACTTTCTACTACCCAAATGAACGATTGAGGGGTATTCATCCCTTATTCAAAGCGATGAATAAGCTCCCTATTACTGCCTTCTGACCCCCTCAGTAGAATATTCACATAGAAAGTAATGCTTTTTTATACACTGCATACATCATATATGCTCTCTCAAAATTATTTGACATGATCAGGAATACTGCAAAGAAAAAATGAAATTTTGTCAGCGTCTCGCTCGTTCCCTGGCTGAAGTTGCTAAAGCCTGCTTTTAATAACACAATCAACCCCACAGAATATACTGCATTGTCACAAAGAGGGGCTTACGATTTCAATTTGGGAATAATTAGATGGAACAGATGTGAATGTCAAGAGTATCTGTGTCTGCAAATTCCTCCAATAATGCATCCGATGACCACAAAATGTTTTATGAGGTTCAAGCCTCATCCACAGCTAATGGCTCCCAGTTAATAGAACCAGTCAAAGGGCAAAGAAAGGAGACAGGGGTGTTCATGAATATTTATTAAGCAAAACAAGCAGCAGAGATATTCCCTTTTAACAAGCTTCATTACTTCTTCTTACACTTTCCTGATGAAGTAACTGCATTAAAATCTGGGTATTTGAGTGTTTCTCAGCTGCCACTCACAATCAGACTCGTAAAATCATTTGAACATACATATGTTTATATCTGCAAGTGGAAACAGGAAGAATCAGACACACACCATACTTTTTAAACAATTTTCTTGCTTGAGGACAGGACCAGATTCACAGACAGTCCTCCTCTGTGCTTAATTCTGCAAGCTGCTGAGTGCCTCCTGAAAACACTTGAGCCTTCTCAGAGCATGGAGTATGAGAGCATGGAGCCTCTCTGAAGAGATGTTCAGCAGTTTGCAAGATTGCTCCCTTTATCCTGAGAACAGAGGTAGCCTTGGAAGGCTTTACCAGCATGGCTTGTGTCCATGTCCTTAGTCAGCATGCCTAACTTCTAATAGATGGGAAATTCCTCATCAGCCTTGGCTGCTCCTTAACAGTTCTGGTGAGAGAACTGATGGGAATGGACCTAAATGTATATAGGCATGTAAAACCTTAGCGAGATCAAGGCCTACCAGCCTTTGTCACATCTGCCTATCGGTAGCAATGACTTAAAGCTCTCAGCATGTTGCAGTTGATGGTACCGTATCAATCTACTTTAAGAAGTCAGCTAACACCAGCAAGCAAGTCTATAGCTGGATTTTCTAAACTTAGTATGGTCCCTGAATGTCACAGATTACAGGAGGACTCCCTTTACCTGGGCACTGTGCCAGGCAGCCACCTGCATGCTGGAAAGCAGGAAGCAATGAATACAGGAATGGGCAGGCGCATTGTGCGATGGGGTTTCTGCACAGCACTGTCATAGTTCACCACAGACCTGCTGGCAGGAACTGGAAACGCATTAAATCAGGCATGAAGCTCTGAGTTCCTTCCCAGTCTGCACTGCATCCCTTGTAGGCATGCCACAGACTGCCAGACACATGTACATGCAGAAAACATTCTCCATGCACCCCTACAAGGCACAGAAATATACCTAAATACAGAGATTTGTCAGGATTGTAACTGCAATGTGCACCTTGTCCTCCCTACTGGTCTTGACTGCATGCTCCACAGAGAAATGGCTCAGCAAAAACAGCGGATGATATCCATAACCAGTAATCAAAATAATCTAACTGATAAAGAGAACATTCCCTTGGATGCAGTTCCACCCCAAGACTTTGAGAAATGAAACCTGCTCTTCCAACCAGCCCTTTCCTGCCTCCCTGTGGGAGGAAGAGGGTAACATGAGCTCTATATACCCAGTCACCTCTTTGAAGACCCTAAGGACCAAACACAGGAGATTCAATTGTCAGTACCAACAGCCTCTGTATGTTGATCTTTGAAAATAAGTCTGTTAGTTGGGTCTGATTCCAGACTTTTAACCTTGTGGATGAGCTGAGACAGGAGGACTTCAAACTAAACACCTGGATAGCAAGATGGTTGTAGCGACCATATAAAATCCCCACATCCTGACCTGGCACTGTTAGTTAGCCCTTCCAACTCAGTTCAGTGAAGAAAAGTGAGAAGGAAGACAGAAAAAGAGACAAATGCCATGGTATCTTGTCTCTTTGTTATTTCAGTGTCTCGGTTACCATGCTGAAATCCAGGTGGGAATCAACACATTTATGCTCGTCTCCCCAGAGAGCACTGCCTAGACTAGAATGTTGGTGATGCAGAAGGTTTGAAATGGCATCCTGAGAAGCTGCTGACCTTTTCATAGCTCAGCAGCAAATGCACAAACAGTCTACTGCCACAGCCTGGCAGTTCCCCTATACACCAAGCCTTCAAAAGCTCTCAAAACTATGGATTCCCACAGACACATTGCTCAGATCAAGGCAAAGCTCCTCACTGAGTTCTTTAACCTCCAAGCTCTACAACATCACGGGAGGCTGAAACATGGTTTGCTTGGGGTTTTTTTCTATGGACAGATTCAATTAAAAAAAATAAAAATATTCTTCTCATCAAAAACTTCTACTAGTAATGCACACTTTGAAGGGAAAATGAAACTTCAAACATTTTAATTTTGGATTAAATGCTTGTCTACCTGTTCTTGATTTTGGCTAATGATTTGTAAACATAGATATATTCTTCTCAGTAAGTGTATATTTCCTGGAAACAAAACCAAAAACATGGTTTAGGCCAAAATCAAATTCTACATCAAAGAAATTCTGTGATAGAGTTTTTTTTTACCCAGCCCTACCCAAAATTTTGTGCAACACATAAATGTTTTTGACACCTTTTCCACATGGAGATAAACTGGTACATCTTACTAGCACTTTTCCAGGGCAGCTTCTCGAGCAGATTTCAGCATCCATGGCCATGTACCTGACTGTTCACGCCTTCTGTTTGTAAATCTTTCAGTCTTGATTGCTCCCAAATTATCAGTGCCTGTGCTTTTTCATAAATGTACCCAGCCCTTTTAACAGAGAACCTTCCCACAGTCGAAAAATGGTCCTTCTTTTTTAAAACTCCCTTTAATACATCATATATGCTAAATGTAATTTTTTTTTCCAAAACAATGAATTTTATCTTTGTATTGCATTAACATAATAAGCGTGAGACACTCATGATTTCCATGCAGCTATTTTTAATTTATTCCAATAGAAGAGAAAAGGCAGCTAGGTTTCCATTCTGCACTTATTTCCATACACAAGAGATATTTTTTCCACATATTCATCACTCCAGAAAACCAGTTCAATCCTGATCATCAGATTAGATCACTTATTTGTCTAACATTCAACTTTTTTGCCAAGATGAGAGGAATAAGCAACAACCTGTGCTTCAGTATAAATTGGGATAGATTTGGCATCAGCAGTACACATCTATTACGCTGCACTCGATATTGCAATATTGCAAAATGTATATAAGTCACTAATGAACTCTGAAATATCTACACTTGGCCTAAGCTAGAGTTCATCCATAAAGTTTTGTTCCCAATTGATAGAAATATTTAGGGTCAAGTAAAGGTGAAGGTTATTAGTCACTTCTAAGCTCTCAAACTGTATGGTTAATTCCAGTCTTCTCCCAGTGATACTTAGCTCTAAGTAGCAGTGGCTTCTCAAGTATTTGTACAATCATCTGTATTGATCCCAAAGCTGCTCAGAACTTTTTAAATGCATTTGATAAAATTAAAATGTTTTGTTAAGTAAATTCAAATGGATGCTTTGTAAATTTTCAATGTACAAAGAAAACCTTAAGACTGCTTTTTGACTTGCAGTAGCACAACTGTTGTGTTTTATCTACTGGCAGTACTGGATCTTATTAGGAAACAAACAATTTCCCAAATGAATAGAATAGTGGAATACACACTTCTCCTACAGTTACATTTCTGAAGAACTTTTACAATGCTCAAACCCACCAGAATTGTTTCCATGGGGTTATATGTTAATTTAAAAGTGAAACATAATAGTGAAGGCATTTTAAATATAAACTAACAATCTGCTCTGGCAATTGCATCTCCACGATGCTGCATAAAATCTAAAATTGAAACTGAGCAGAAAATGACTATATAGGCAAAAATGAAAATCACTAACACCTCATTAATGGAGGAAACTGCATCATGGTCCAATAATATGAATACTGACAAATTAAAACTATAATTTTAATCTTCAGTTTAATCTTCTATGGTTATTTTAAATATCAAAGTAAGTACATTTGTTTTATTATTACTTTTAAATACAGAGACAAATTGTTTGCTGGAACAGCTCTGAGGTGTACTAGCAGCCTCATGATTTCTACTGTGACCAGACCCTTTTAATTTCCCTGTTTGTAAGGAAATTCTGCCTTCATTTTGGCAGCACCCAGCCCCTCTTTAGCCTCAAATTGTATGTTTTCTGTGGGATTCAGTCTAGGGTATAGTTCAAGAAATAGGGTCTAGATAGACTAGTCCAGAGGAGAGTGGCTCACCACGGTCACAGTCTGTGATTTTTCCTCCTAACTGGATGGGACTTGAGAACATATTAGAGGTCTCTACTAATAGAGATGATGGATACCTGGTTTAGCAACTGAAGAATCTCCTTATTAACCATTAGGCCACGGGATAATACAGAAACCATACTCCACATCAGCAACCTCTCAAGCCACCAGCCTACCTTTTCAAAAAAAGTCAGCTGAGAACCTGGCACAAACCCAGACTCGCATCAGGGTGCTGGATGCTGTTTGGATATATTTGGACCAATGCACAGTCCGAGGACAGGACCTGCTGTGCTGTGGGATGAAGGGCAGGCAAAGCCCACCTCTGCTCTTCTGGGTTATGCTGCCCTGTGAGAGGTTGCAGGAGTGTACAGAGCCATCCTTGATGCAAGGTTGATAGTGATAATAACTTTTATTACACCAACAGTTACAGCTGGAATAAACACAGGGACAAGCTTTCAGCCTGAAAAACCTAATTGTATTTTTTCCAGCTATAACAGTTGATCTAATAAAAGATATTCTCTCCCTATAAAATTTGCCTTACTTATGTATTTTAGACAATCACGACTACAGAAACTCTACCACTGCTTATTTTAACCACTCTGAAATGGCCCAGGGTCCTCCCTCTCAGATAAAAGACAGATGGTCACTATGGCTATTTTTTTCTTCCACCTCCACAGCCCCTTTGGGTCCATGCCTCCTACCTGGGCTGCTGGTATTAGTGATAAAACCATACAGCATGAAATTTAGGTGACTCCAAGGTGTATTATCTTCATTACAACTAAAATAAATAGCAGTGTTCCCAGCTTTTTCAACATAGACTTACAGAAGGAAGAAGACACATCAAAGTCTCTGACACTGCGAGTCTTCTACCAACATATTAAACCCACATGATCCCACAGTCCATCTCCACAAGAGGCAGCCTTGCCTTCCTGTCCCCTGGCCATTCATCCCCTCACTACCCTCTCCCTGTTGGCAGGGGACAAAATTGAGAACTGATCTGGATTTTAAAATATGCATTTTGTATATCTTAGGGTCACCAAATACCGAATAATGAAGTCAGGAAAAATGTAACCTATATCCTTTTGCTGCTATAAGGACTACATCCCATCTCATCAGACATAGCTGGCTATTACGGTTCAGGCATCCATGAAGTCAATATCTGCCTGTGACAACTAGTTGAGATTAGTTATCCTCCCACGTAACTAGAAGAAGCGTCAGTGCATGTAAAATGAACTTGCTCACTTATTATTAGCTATGTCAAGTCATTGCACACATTGTAGGCTACTCCTTAAGTTTGAGGCCAATTTAAATTTTTCTGTCCTCTGCTCAAGTTACTGTGTTTTTTTTCATGGTACTGACAGTAGCTACTGAAGGGATCTCATTGTAACCTCCAAGATAACTGCACTGCACCTAAGAAATGACACCACTGACTGGCAGAGTGAGGCTCATGGGACACAACTTTTGCACACTATAGCCATCACTCTTGTATTCGTTAAAAGCACAGGTCTGCCCACATTCAGTGCTGGACACAAAACACATCTCTGTAACTGCCCTTCTCTTCTCTCTATGGAAGAGAGAATTCATGTCTTCACCCCCTGCAATATACCCGGGTACACATGCATGTACATGCACAGTCTGTGAATTGGAAAAAAAGGATTACTGATATTACTTCACTTTTAATACCTTAGCAGAAGTTCACACACTTTATTTATGAGGTCATATAAGCATTCATGTGATAGCTTGATCAATCAACAAATCAGTAACTCAACTGATCATCTGTCACCTTTAATTCTTTCAGGATTATATCTCTTAAGACAAAAGAAAGATACATCTTTCAAATACCTTAAAAAAAAAGCAGATGTATCAGCTGTTTCTCTGGACTAAATGAGTATTAACTATCACAGGAACCTTATAAGCCTCAACTTGTTTTCTTCATAATTTCTAGCAGTACATTCAGTTGCTGTATGGAAATAGATGCATTCACATTGTTCACTACAAACACCAAGGATTTGAATAAAGTCACACTTAAGGTCTGTGATAGATGCTCAAGTCATGTCTCATTGATTTTTATCGTAGTTCATGTGGTAAACTGAGCTCTTTGGCTGGGTTACTTGACCAGAAAGCAATCATCAAACATTGATGCTTCCTAAACTACTGAGGTTTAGAGATGTTAAACTACTTTAGTTTAGAGATGTGAGCATCTCTCCAACCATGGAGTCAGTCCAGCAATTACAGGAACAGAGTCTGGACTCTCAGGTCCTCCTCATCTTTCTTACATCTTTGGAAAAAACTATCCAGCCTTACTCTGTCCTGGTTATTCAGCCTGCAGAATGTATCTGTTAAAGCACATTATGCACAGCAGATTGCTAACCAATATCAATGAAATGCAGGATGCAGCAACCTGCATGTGAAAATCCCATGTCTGGCTTACAGCAGGAACTGAACGAGGGTCTTTCAAGTACTGAAGGCTTTAATCCTTCCCATTTTGGGAAGATGAGAGGTTTCCTGTATTGCCCTCTCACCCAAAACAGGCACAGGGAGAGGATGCAACCCCTACGTGATGCCCATGGATCACTCTGGCACAGAAAAGCCAAAAATCCTACAGCCTTCTGTGGTTATAAAGGGACCTGGCCCTGGAGAACAGCAACATAGTGATGCAGAAGCAGAGGCACAATTTGAAGATGCCTTTGCAAAGGGCAGTCATGCTCTGGGGAAGTTCACCGAGTCAGGAAACAGGAGAATCTGCAAAGGGAAGGGGTGCAGAGCAGCAGGGGCTGTAACACGACCAGTGATATAAGATCCTTAATTCACAGTGAAAGAAGAGCACTTGGGGCAGAGGCTGGCACTTCTCCAATGCTAGAAGAAAACTGAAACATGGAGAAGTGATGGCAGGTCCATCCATCATCTTTGGATTTCTAACCACCTCATTCAGAGCAGAGGGCCCATGGTGAAAGAGGCTTACCACGTTTCAAATGGAAACATTCAATGACAACATTCCATACAGCAGAAACTGCTGCTTCTTTTGGTTGGGATCACATCTTGACATGAAGATCAGTGAAGTGAGGCACCACAGGAAGGAGTTAAAGTAGTGTGGTTCATTTCTAGGAAAGCTGTATAATGACCAGAAAGAGCACTAAGCATAGCAAGGGAATGCTCTCCAATAAAACTTTCCCACTCCTGCCAAAACAGCTATAGGTTGTGTTTTTCAGGAAATCATTTAGTCTCAATAAACTTAATGCAGAATTGGCCAGATGCTCAGGTCAGCGTAAATTGGTGCACCTCTCCTGACTTCTGGGCAGCCAAAGCTCAGCACAGGGTACACCCAAAGTGCCAGACATTCATCATTACTAACATAACACATCACTGCTCAATGAAGTAAAGGTTTTAGTGCCGCTTCAAGACCCACCCAACTACAGTACATTTATCTTTCTTGCTGTTCAGTTGTTCTCTGCTTCCTCGAAATCAATGTGCAGCTTTGTTGTAGTAACGTACCTTACTTTTACTTACTTCTGGGCAAAGTTGCACTTTTTTCATTTATCTCATAACACACACGAGCACTCAGAGTGTACACCATCAGTTTGCAAAATGTCGTGTGACCTAGATAGCTGAACGGTGCTCTATGAGTCTCATAAATCATTCTTTATCTGCCTTGGCTCTTTTTATAAAGAGCACATCTTGGCTTTGTATGTCTTAAATGCTTTGGACCATTTCTTTTGTTTAGGGGGAAAAAACAGTGATAAGGGTTTGTTTATTAACAGGGAAAGAAAGACAAGTATTAATATTTTTGTACTGTTGCTGAAAGCACAGTCCCAACAGGGGCTGAATTTCCAGTCTTTTGTATAAAAGCCATTGACAGCCTTTTTCACTAGGCTACCTAGGATGTTGTTTAAAGCTCAACACACACAAGAAATTTCATGTAAATTAGCCACCTGAGGGTACCAACACGGACCTATGATTGTAATAGAAGCATATTGACATTGGCATAAAAAAGGCTAATTAACTGCTTCCTTTCTGCCAGTTGCACACTAGACACACGCTGCTGCTCAGCATCTCCTGGGCTGCTGCAGATACGCCCGCAAATACTCTTGTTCCATGGAGCTCAGCACAACAGCTGATTAAAAGGTCTGCACAGAAGTGTAGGGGAACAGCAATATGAGGAGATGAGTGCTCTGCAGGCAAAGGGATGCAGAGTTCAAAGTATATCCCCTACCTTCATATGGAGCAAAGCTCTCTTCATGCAGGCAGCATTTCTGGAAAATCAGACTTGACTTGGATATGTTTTTCTTTCTCAGCACAAAAAGCCATTGAAATGCTGTAGTCCTATGCAGCATGTTTTGGACTGATAAGAAAAACAGTGTGTGGGGAATTAGTCCTTCATTTCACACAGAGGAAAACAGACTTTGTGGCATATTCTGACTGAAAGACAACCCAAAAAAAGGATGTGAACTCACAGTTTCTATAGGTTAAAGACAGATAATCCATCCAGGGAGTTGCACACTCTGATTAGAGGATCTTAAGGTGTTAAGTAAAGACCTGCACACTTCCATGAAAGCAACTGAAATAAACAGAGAATTTCAAACAGTACAGGGCTTGATTGCTTGTATAGTGATTTGCAGCCACACATCGTATCAAGCAAGTGTAAAATGCCTGCAGCGGAGGAATAGGGAATGCTGATGTAAAAGTGTTTTATACACAGAATGTCCTGAACTTAGTAAGTAGTAAAGTGTCCTTAAGGTTGACATGGAAAGAATTCAGTACTCAGAACTCAAAATACATGTCCTTTGTGGCTATTAAGCCTTTGTATTTGCAGATGTCCTGATATTAATGCTTATTCTTACAATGCCCTAGAGGGAAGTCCATACCAAAACCCTGTTCTAAGTCCCACAAGGATCTGGGATACCTGAAACCCATTCCCAGGCTTTCCTGCTCACCCCCATTTTTTCAGTTCACAATCTTTTCATTCTTTTGACTTACTTTTTTCTCTGTTATATGCAGCAGAAGATGAGCTGACCCTCAGCATTTTCCCTGTAACCATTCTGCATCCACAGCAGCACCTCACACAAAGCAAACCTTTATCTAGCCACAAAGATGGGGTAAGAATGAGTGACTGCACAGGTCAGGTGAGCGGTAATGGGACAGTAAGCCTTTCATCTGAGGTCACCGGAAAGATTCCAAATCATCTCAACACAAAATAAAAGCAAAATGAAAGTTTTTCCACTTTAATGGCTTTTTGGTCAACTGTGAGAAAGGAGTTAGCAGTTTCACAACAGACTGAACTCCTTGTCAAAGAAAATAAATAAGTAAAATACATAAATAGAAAACAGTGCAGTCATCTGACGCCAGTGCTACCACCCAATAATGAAATCAGGTCTGAAAACCAAACTAGTTTCTCACCTTTTATCTTCTAGTTAAGGATGGAGGTGCCCTGGTGGGAGGCAGAAATGTGCATTTCTGTTGCCTGTGCTGTCCTCATTCTGAAGAAAAGCACAGGACTCGGTGTCTGGGCATGTAAAGCCCACACTAAAGCCACCACAAAACAGGGGAAGAGATGAAGGGAATGTAGGGCACCTTAATGAAAGATTCTCTGGTCACTCCTTACACAGTTGCAGCCCAGGGAGGAGCAGAGGACGCTTCCCCGTAACATCAGCTCCTGCCTACTTAGTATTTTCTCACTACTACATGGAGGTGCACACTGCCAGGGCAAAGCTTTCTACATGTCAGAGAGCACCAGAAGCAAAAAGAGTAATTTATAAGCAGCCAGCACCCTTAAAAAGCTGGCTCATTTCACATTTTTACTTTCCCCAAACTCATCTTAGAGATAACACTTTCCTCTCTGGCTCAAAATTAAAACACGTTTTTGTTCTCCCTTTTATTTCACTGTTTAAAAAAAAATAAATAAAAAGCATTGAGAGGAAGATGGATGCTGTGGCAAATGAACACAGAAAACATTGAGAGTTAACAAAAACACTGGCTAGGAATAGGAGATAGGGTTAAGGGCAATGACCCTTCTTTTTGCTCTTGAAAATGTAGAACAAAGGTTAGCTGTTCTACTAACCCTGTTCGATGTTATTTTTTGACTCCTTACAACCCAAAAAAGGCCTTGAAACAAAAATATTGCCTCAAATCTCACAGCCTGTTTGAGGTGTGCATTCTTTTAGAATCTCTTCCTTTCATCAAATACAAAGCAGCCGATGAATGAAGCCAGCTCTCCCCAAAGAAAGGAGAGCAAGGGCACACACATTGGGCTTGGGGTGCTTGGAGCACTTTGGTAGCCATCAGCAACAATTAGGCAATTTATTTCTCCTGTTACATCCCTTCACTTTAACCACTGCATGCCCACCTGAACTGCTCCAATGAAAACAGCCAGTGTTTAATTCCATTAGCCATCACCGACTAAAAGTAATAAAACAAGACAGGAGAATAATGCTGCAAGGCATACTGATATGTCACTATCCTTAAAAAACCCTGTAGTTGATTGTAAAATAGAACAGCAAGCAAATCTCTTACATCCCACCTCCCCCAGGCCTCCAGACTCATTCAGACTGGTGTAGCTCTCTGAATTGTTTTCTTATTTTATTAACAGCAGCAGTGATGATCAGCGTCCTCTGTCTCAGAGCTCTGCTTGATATTGGGGTCTCACTTTCAAACTGCAAACAGCTTTTGTGCGAGGCTGCTTGCCTCTTTTCTTCTTAGATCTCCGTTTTTAAATGGAATTGTAAGGCTGGCAGGACTGACTGGACTGAAAAAGAACCATTAAACCTTGATCATTTTCTGCTAGAAGAAACACTTTAAGCCAAAACAACAGTCAGATCAGGAAAAAAACATCCACTTTGATAAGCTGGTAATTAAACAGCAAGCAAGCTGGTAAGGCAATGTGATCAGTCAACCATGCTGGCCAAGATGTTACTGTCAAGTGGGACAGCAAGTTTTAAAGGCAAATTTTGCTCATCACCTATTTAAAAGAAAGACAGAAGATGCCGTAGATACTCCGCTGCAGAGGAGAGGTCATGTGCAGAAAAACAGAAAGGATCCCAATCTCACAAGAGAACCCAAAACACAAGGAACATGCTAAAGGAATGAGAAAATTGCAGCAGATAAATGTTTTTGGTATTTCATTGATTTTGTCACATTCCTTGTGATGTGTGAGCTGAAGAGTAAATGACTTGGAATCCCCCAGACAGTGTACAAAGTATTTCAACTATCCCAGGGCAATAAGCCGCCAGCTGGAGCAATCATAAAGCTGAAGATTTGGGAAAATATGGGTTTACATGGTATGTTTTGTAGGGACCAGAACTGGCCCTGGAGACCTAGGAGACTTGTAAGTGATATAGAATCATAGAATCACTCTGGTTGGAAAAGACCTTCAAGATCATCAAGTTCAACCATCAACCCAGGACTGCCAAGTCCACCACTAAACCATGTCCACAATGGCCACGCTCAAATGTTTTTTGAATACCTCCAGGGACGGTGGCTCCACCACTTCCCTGGGCAGCCTGTTCCAATGTCTGACCACCCTTTCCGTAAAAAACTGTTTCTTAATATCCAGCCTGAACTTCTCCTGGTGCAACTTGAGGCCATTCCCTCTTGTCCTATCGCTCCTCATTTGGTGGAAGTGACCGGCCACCCCCTCATTCCAACCTCCTTTCAGGGAGCTGCAGAGAGTGATAAGATCTCCTCTGAGCCTCCTCTTCTCCAGACTAAACAACCCCAGCTCCCTCAGCCGCTCCTCATAAGCCCTGTGCTCCAGGCCCTTCACCAGCTTTGTTGCCCTTCTCTGTACCCGCTCCAGCACATCAATGTCCTTCTTGTAGTGAGGGGCCCAGAACTGAATGCAGTGTTCCAGGTGCAGCTTCACTAGTGACGAGTACAGGGGGACAATCCCATCCCTTGTCCTGCTGGCCACACTATTTTTGATGCATGCCAGGATGCGGTTGGCCTTCTTGGCCACCTGGGCACACTGCTGGCTCATGTTCAGCCTGTTGTCTACCAGCACCCCCAGATCCTTTTCTTCCAGGCAGCTCTCCAGCCACTCTTCCCCAAGCTGTACCTTTGCATGGGGTTGTTGTGGCCCAGGTGCAGGACCCAGCACTTGGCCTTGTTGAACCTCATATAATTGGCCTTGGCCCATTGCTGCAGCCTGTTCAGATCTCTCTGCAGAGCCTTCCTACCCTCAGGCAGATCAACACTGCCACCCAACTTAGTGTCATCCACAAATTTACTGATGGTGCATTTGATGCCTTCATCCAGATCATTGATAAAGATCTTGAACAGAACCGGCCCAAGTCAGAGCCCTGGGGGACACTGCTGGTGACTGGTCACCAACTGGATGTGACTCCGTTTACCACCACTCTTTGTGCTCGGCCATCCAGCCAGTTTTGGACCCAGCGAAGGGTACTCCCATTCAGGCCAAGAGCAGCAAGTTTCTTCAGGAGAATGTTGTGGGAAATGGTACCGGATGCTTTACTGAGGTCAAGATAGGCGATGTCTGCTGCCTTCCCCTCATTTACTGGGCGGGTCACCTTGTCATGGAAGGAGATCAGGTTGCTCAGACAGGACCTACCCTTCATAAACTCGTGCTGACTGGGCCTGATCCCCCAGTTGTCCCGCACGTGCTGTGTGATCACACTCAAGATGATCTGTTCCATAACCTTCCCTGGCACCGAGGTCAGGCTGACAGGTCTGTAGTTTCCCAGATCCTCCTTCCTCCCCTTCTTGTAGATGGGTGTCACATTTACACACACGTGCCAGAGGAGTTAAAGAAAGGGACAGTACAGAAATCTGTGCAGAGGAAGGGGTTTTAAATCACATCAGCTCAGCCTGTGGAAAGTGAGCAAAGGCAGGTGGGACAGTCCCCAAGACTCAGGCCTGTAAAAACAAGCAACTCACATTAACTCAGCTGTTCAGCTTTGCAGAGCTCTCCCTCCCCACTGCTTGCTAATGCTGCTGAAACTGTTGCTACCAGTCCCTCTGTCTCCTTCCTCGGTGCAAGTGCCTGAGATAAACTCTGGAAGGGACATCTGGGGACCCTTTAGTTCGGGGCTGAAACCCCTTCTCAGGGAGTGGTGGTGTACTGGCCACCACCCCGCCCCACATGCCTGATGGGGAGGAGTGAGGGGTCGAAAGATGCCATGCATTGGTGGTGTTTTGGCAGACCACATGTTCAACCATGAAGGAGGTCACTGCAAAGCCCAAGTGGAACAACTGAAGAACAGTAAATTCCCACATTTTGCCATTTTTTCCTCTTTCTATGCATGTCCAGCCCTTCACAGCCCAACAGAGACTTGGCATGCAAGTTTCTTATCAGCATGCACGCCAAAGGTTCCCCATTCCTAGCAGCTTTGAGTGAAATCCAGATGTGTGGCGATTGCAACCCACACGACATTACAATTTTGGTATGTGGCTACCCAGATATCACCTGTCAGACAGATGGAGAGATCAGCACCTTTAGCAAAAAAAGACAATTTTTCATGGCATAAGCTAAAAATACAACATTCTACTCTTTGTAACAATATTAGGGCTTACAAAGACTATGTATATAATAAAGATCAACACAACTTGTCTATCACCTACTTAATGCAAGACACAGAGAGGCCAGAACAGGTTTTTCAGAAAGCTCAAACTACAGAAAAATAGAAAAAGCCACTAAAATCACTAACAACATTAAGCAATGACCTCTGACATCACCGGAAATTTGTATTACCTCCAATGGATGCTGGATTAGACTCTTGTAGAGTTACACGAATTATTGAAAGTAAATACAGAATCACAGAATCACAGAATGGCAGGGGTTGGAAGGGACCCCTGGAGATCATCTAGTCCAACCCCCCTGCTAAAGCAGGTTCACCCAGAGCAGGTGGCACAGGATCACATCCAGGCAGGTTTTGAATGTCTCCAGAGAAGGAGACTCCACACCCTCTCTGGGCAGTCTGTTCCAGTGCTCTGTCATCCTCAGGGTAAAGAAGTTTTCCTCATGTTTCGATGGAACTTCCTGTGTTCCAGTTGATGTCCTTTGCTCCTTGTCCTGTCAGTGGGGGCCACTGAGAAGAGTCCAGCCCACTCCTCCTGACTCCTGCCCTTTAGATATTTATAAGCATTGATAAGATCGCCTTGCAGTCTTTTCTTCTCCAGGCTAAACAGACCCAGGTCTCTCAGCCTTTCCTCACAAAAGAGATGCTCCAGTCCCCTCATCATCTTTGTAACCCCTTGCTGTATTCACTCCAGTAGTTCCCTGTCCTTCTTGAACTGGGGAGCCCAGAACTGGACACAGTACTCCATATGTGGCCTCCCCAGGGCAGAGTAGAGGGGGAGGAGAACCTCCCTCGACCTGCTGGCCACACTCTTCTTAATGCATCCCAGGACACCACTGGCCTTCTTGGCCACAAGGGCACATTGCCAGCTCATGGTCAACTTGTCCAAGTTGTTTAAATAATTTATTTAGAGGTTGATACTCCAGAGTTTTTTTTTATTCTGTTGTGAACAGACTAACTCCTAAAAATACATTTCCTAGTCAATACTGATGAGTGAAGGTTTAGTGCCAACAAATATGACCTATGAAGTGCTTATTAAATGGCTTTCCTGGATAATTGTTATGTTTATGTGCTTGATCACTTTATTCCCATGGAGCTGCCTCAGTTCTCTGAATGAGATGAACATAATTGTTAAGAAGACAAAAGAAGTGTTTTAAAGACAGTGACTGGAGAGAGTAGGAAGTCTGTCATTCCAGAATTCTGTCTACTGACAGATTTCATTGTCTTTCAACGTAAAAAAATTGCCAACAGGTAGCAAAATCTTACCTACAAGGAAAAGAAACTGTGTAATGCACAGAAGAGGAATAAATATGAACCAAAATAATATGTATCAAATTGGTTTTGAATACTTTTTGCTACCACTCAACTACTTCAGCTCATAAATTAGTAGCAGTACAACTCCCAGACCAATTCAAAAAAGAACAAAATATTTTGAAGTGTATCTTTAAAAGGTACCATAGTCCTATGCAGTGTGTATTTAGGGAAGGAGCATTTTAGAGTCTTTGAATATTAACATGGCATGTTTTGATTCCTGTCATTTTAGGTTATAACAAATTTCCATAATAGTCAGTCAGACCAGCCGTTGGAACAGCAGAACATTAAACAGCATCCTCCCAGGTGTAGTGGTCTTTCAAACACGGTTCAAGACTATAGAGTGACAGAGCAAAGACAGTGTCTGAAAAGAAAATTACTGACGAAGTAGGAACAATCAGGAAAATGAAGACTCATGATAAATAAAACCAAGCTGTCACTGTTCTGTTATTAGCACTGGCATAAATGATGTTCAGTTCCTCCTCCTTTACAATTTGCCATCTCTCATCAGGTCACTGATTCTTTGAGTCCTGAGCCCCACCGCTGGCTGATGCTTCAGAAGAAGGTAACAGTGTATATGGCCACCCAAATAATCAGCTGTGGTGTGGAGTGGGGGTGAAAGGATATCTATACTGGTTTCTGCACATGATCAAACTTCACACATTGAATGAATTTGCCTTGGAGCCTTGTAACATGCTTAGGTCAAATTCACCTATTGAAAAAGATCTCAATGGAGAATGAGGATGGACCTACACACCTTCTGTTCCCACCATCAGTATCAGTGCTCCTTTACTTTTAATTCACACACACATCCCAAACTGGTATATTTTGCTACAATATTTCATCAAGGCTGTTATAATAGTGATTCTGACTAAGCACTGGAGCTAGTTAGTACTAATCTCTTACTTTCATAACTTTTGTTTTCCCACTGTAGCTACACAATGAGGAAATCGTCTTATGAGCTCCCTCTTAATGTACTGTTAAAAAGTCATGTGCTTCTCCAGAGTGCCTCCCAAACCTACCACAGTCCAGGATGTTATTCTGACTTATAGCAAATATAGTACAAATCATGTGGCAGAGCCTGAGGGAGAACCATAGGAGAAAAAAGAAACTACAGATTAATTTCAGGGCAGGGAGGAAGGGAAAAATAAAAAACAAGAAAAAACTTTTCAAATGTGTAAAGAAGCTTCAAAGCTACAAGGTTCAGTCCAAGTTTCAGACCCTTCCAAATGCACTGGGATTTGAATCTGTAAAACGTAGCTTCAAATTCATAACCTAAACTTCTCCTCCAAAACCTCCAAGGACTTTGAGATTTAAAGTTTGTATTCAGGCATATAAACTTCAAAACTGGAAGAAGTTTCCTTGTCACTCTGAAGAGTGTGAAACATTAACAACCAACAACACTTTCATTATTGCTACTACCGTTTATTCCAGAGCAGGCAGTAATTTCTCGCTCCCCAATCCTAGATAAGCCACAGAGCTTCTTGAGTGTTGGCTGCTAAACACTTGATTATTGTCCTGTGGGCTTCTCCCCACCTTTTATGTACGCTCACTGTGTATCTGCACAGAAGACAGGATGTATATTTTGCAGCATGGTGTTTTAGCACATGGCTCAGCATGCAGAACACATTCTCTAGTCTGACTGTCAGTCTTCCCAGCATCACGACATAGCTAAATGGCTCTCAGGATAGGGCTTATTAGGCTCCACCAAATATCCAAGAGAAGTAATAGATTTGATAAATGAAAATATTCACCGGGTGGAAAATGCTCATCACTGGATGTGAGGAAGGACACGTACTGCTCTTAAAATACTTCCTAGTAGCTACTAAAAAAAGGTAGAAAAAACATCTACATTCATCCTCTCTGGCTCCATCTTCACTGCAGGGAAGGTGTGTTCTCCAACACACCTCAAAGTCCTGGGGTCTACCTAAGTGGAAAAACCACTGAGGCCCTGTTCGTCCCACCTGCCCGGGTTTACTTCTAAAGGCAACAGAAATGTTTAAGGAAGTGACATCTGCTCAGGCCCTACCACAACAGACAGTTTTAACATTACAAAGCACACACTGCAAACAGCTATGAAGGGTTCCCGATCCCATTTTTTAGATATATGGGACCAAATCTTGCTCGTTTTATACTGAGCTTTTCATCTGCACTCCAGAGGCCTGAAAGTGTCCATTCCAAACTGCCAGCTGCACATCTTGACTCCTAGGATGCACAACTAAACACTTGAATCCACTGAGTATGTTGGAAAGCACAGGTGGAAAACAAAGGTGATGACCAGGCATTAGGACACACTGTGGCTGTACAACTCAGAGTTGCTTCCTGATGTAAAGCTGTTGCAATTCATACTCCACTGAGTAAATCTGCATGATACGGAACTAACTTACTAAAGGCAGAAAGGCAGAAGGGTATTAGAGAATATTTTTTCTTTGCTGTCTTTGTTGTTGTTGTTGTTTTAAACCTTCTCAGGACTGTCTTAGCACAGAAACGTATCATTTCCTAGACCATAAGGCTGTTGAACTGAATTTCCATTTATTGCCAGTGTGAGCATTCAGAGAAACACCAACATACAGTAGGAGTAAAGCTGTAGGAATCTTTTTGGGGCATCTAATTGATCTACATTGAGGGGGATCTTCTCCAAAAAACAGTTTCCAGGACAGCCCATGTTTGCAGGGTGAGAGGCTAGGAAGTTCATGCTGGAGGTGCCTGCACCCAGCAGGACGTGCAGCTGCAGCAGCAGGGACATGGGGGCTTGAGGAATTGGCCTTCAGAAAGAGCTCTACCCAAATGGAGCCAGAGCAGAGAGCTGGCTTCTGACAGCGAGGGATAAATAACAGCTCAGAGACAGTTTGAGGGAATCACTGAGAGTGTAAGGTCAAGAAATTAAATCTGTGAGGATACTAACTGTGAAGTGATGAAAACCGCTGTGCCAGAGGCCGTGTCATCAGCGCCTTCTACCACACCCCTGCAGAGGAGGCACTGCTGGTGCCCTGGCAGAGACAGCATCCGATGTCCAGAGGGAGAGGGACCAAGAGAGAGGGATCTGTCACTGCCTGGTCCTCCTCTGCTGTAGTGAAGGGGTGGCATCGGGCTGTAACCAGCCCTCTGACAGCAGAGCTCAGCACAGCACTGCATCCCAGGGGAGCCCTTGCCCTGGTGCTGCCCATGTGGAGACAAGCGACAGGGAACAACGTTTTTTACACTGACACTGACCCTACTTTGGGCTTTTTGTCTTTTTGCTGCCTGCCCTTGCTGAGACTAGAAGTCCCATATTCACATGACAGTGGTTTAATTTCAGGATTTATTAAGCCTGTTTAAATATTAAATAGTCAATAAATGACAAATCAAGGCAAATATTCATTTAAAGAGTAAAAAGAAGGTCTCAAGTCAGCAAAAGCCAATGAACTCCCACTCAAGGGAGTGCACTGGCTTGATAGCACCTGAACAGACGTCACATCGCAGAAGCATTGTTTCAGCTTCTCTTGGCACTTTAAGATTTATTTATGGTTTTTGTTTTGATTGCAGCCCCAAGTTTATCCTCCTTTTAGGAAAATAAAAAATAAAAACAACAGAATCACACATACAAAATGCATTTTATCCCTCCAGGTCCTGAGAGGATTTAGAAATAGTATATAAGTCATCCCAAGCCAAAATCTTTGAATGACTTTTATTTCATGGACGCACAGGACGAGGCAGGGCAGCACTGAAAAGGCCGGGGTTTGCCCTATCACCACTATCTCCAGATGTGACTGTAGCACAGAAGGAGAGTTCAGGCTCTGCAGCTTGCCTACAGGCTGTGCTCAGTCTCTGCAATGGATGTGGTCAACACCAGGCATTGCTGAAAATCCTGCGGCTGATGTGGAAAGGTTGCTGAGCTCAATGTTCACTGCTGAGAGAAAAATCTACTTTGGACATTGCTCCCTCTGTAGTGTTGGAGGTACCATGGTGCCTGCTCTTCACTCTTGCACTTTTATTGATATGGCAAAGCTACAAGACCCATTAAATTGCAGCCATCATTATTCATGCCATACCTAGCACTTGGCTGCAGTTATGTTTCCTTGAGAATGCATGGGAACCCGAAAAAGGAAAGAAAAGTGTCACACCAGAGAAAAGTCTTTCTGTGAAGGCGGTTTCCTCAGCAGATGAATATGGTTAGCATGTACCCTGAACAAGTCTCTGGAGATCTCTGGTGAGACTCCAGTTACAGCTGCGGTTAGAACCCAACACTGGAGTGAGGAGAGGGAAAAATACATGCCTGAAACCCCAGAGGATTGACTTCAGAGGACTTTGGCTCAGACTCTTGCTTTACAAATCCTCCAAGGCTTGATTTCCACACCAGCCAGGTCTGCATGATTTTACATCATTATGCAGCACAGTGTGTGAGTCAGAATGCGTGCAGAAGCTTGCTAGAGGTTTTCTCTTAGGTGTCTGCAAGGCATCACGTATTTAAACTGCATTTCCTAAATCATAAACAAATAAATACGTAAGACTTCCTGATTTACATTCAGGGTGCGTTTTTTTAATGTGAAGGTCACCTTGAAAGCTGCAGTGTAAAGAGCTAACTCATTTTATCTCTAGCATCAGTCCTGCCTCTGCCTACAGTAGCAAAAGATCCTCACCACATGAAAAGCTCATTTTTAACTCGTGCAAAATTGACCTGTCACAGATTTTGAATATGTAGCCATGATCAAAGAGCACCCACCTGGCCATGTCGAAGAGCTGGCTGTGTAGAAAAGTGCAAGATCCCTTGGCACTTTGCATAGTTCTGAAATAACTTCAGAGAGGAAATACGGTTTTGGAGATACGGTGGTGGTCCTGGTGTTCAGGAGACCTGAATTCTATTTCTGGCTCTGCCACTGACCCGTCAAGTGACACGAGACAAATGACTTCAACACATGTGCCAAGTTTCACAGAGCAAGTGCGAGACTCGCACACTCCCATTCACCCCCCTTCACAGCACCTGCAGCCCACACATTTGCAGCATAGCCCTGGTCTCTCTTCTGCCTCTTGATCCCTTATACAAGCTGCAGCTCACCTGGCCCCTCCTGATGTGCCAGTCTGCCGTGCCTGAGGTACAGGGTCCCAAAGCAGGAGGGAGGGTTCAGTGCTACAAGACACATTTGCCAAAAGCACCTACCTCAGCTCTCTCTCCATGTCGCAAGGTCTGGTGTGTCCAGGAAGGCTTCCTTCATGGGACACAACCCATCACATCACTACTACACCAGCTGCGTACACTCAGTGTTCACCTGCATATATGTCACAGCAATGTGGGAAGGCAAGAAGTCCACTTCCATTTGTGGGCCTCTATTTTTCCTTCTACCAGTTTTTCCTTCTACCACTTCCACTGGCCCAAAGGCAACACTTCCCATGGCCTGCATGGCACAAAGAGGCTCTGCCAACGACCCCAAGTCCTTCTGTGCCTTTATGACCACAGGTTCAGTTACCCACCCAGCAGAGCCTTCCTTCACAAAACCATCTCTGTAACCACTGAAGTACATCACTAGTGATCCCATTTCCAAGGGCTTGCACTAACTATTTTACCGTCCTGGGCTTCTGTATCTTCAAAATACAAATACAAATCAGTAAGAGGGAGCACTGTAATCTTTGACTGAAAAAAACCTGCATGTAAACCAGCTATTATTATCATTATTGTTAAATATTATGATTATTTCATTAGTTACTCTGTCAGAGGAAAATACATACTATGAATAGGAGTCACTAGGGGATTCTCTGCCCAGCCTGATAGCAGCCTCTTGTCTGTAAACACGGACTGCCTGCAGCATGTTGATTTGTGTTTACCTTTCACAATGGAGAGGTACAACTCTAATGCATCAGTTTCTTGATTTTTCCACCAGAAGATGTTACAAGGAAACATAACTACCTGTACAATTTAAATTAAGCTTCTGTCCATAAATTCTTGAATGTCACTCTGTCACTCTGCATTTGGCATCCTTGAAATCAGCAGAATTCTTGGTGGGAGAGAGTGGATGGGGATTCTCCTTATGAGCAGAGAAAGCCCACAGTAAGCAGCAGGATGACTTTCTGAAAGCAATTTTAGACCTACTTTCATGATATAGTAACAAAAGTGATGTGTCTGCCTTCTTAAAAATACACTTCAGTTTAAGCTACTTTATGCTAAGTGTCTCTCCACAGCCTCTGGATAGCAAGAAAAGAGAGGAAAACATGTTGCACCAGGCCACCAGCACTATAAATGGCAGATACACAGAGGGAGAGAGAGGATAACAGAACACACCTTAGGGGGAGAAAATCTCAAACAGGACCTTGACCATCAGTGGAAAAACCCTTGCAGACTTCACCCAGGAGTAATTTTGTTCTATACGTAGTAAATGAAATGCCATCAAAGGAAAGGACACCACTGAAAGGGCACCGTACTTACACAGAGAGCGAGGAGGGTGAGCCTGAAAAGTTTGAAAACCAGGTGATGAAGAGACAGAAAAGGTAGGAAGGGGGGCATCTGATGGGAGAAAAATTGCAGCCAAGAGATAACAAGTTCAACATCACAGAGGAAGCCCATTTCAGAGGTAGGAGTTTTGAGACCCAGGACAGTGCCCTGACCACATAGGAAACACAGGTTGTCTCTGAGTGTCCCTCAGCAGGGAAGAAGGGGAGCTGGGACAGGCTGCGGAAAGAAGTTTACTTGACTCTGTTCAAGAATGTCTGCATCCAGGAAACAAAGAAAGTGTGAATTTCCTTTACTTTTAATGAAGGTTATAACTTCAAGCACAAGCTCAAAGGCAAATACCTTGACAGAAAAGAGCCAATTGAGAGGTGGAATCAACCACTCACACAGGCTTCTCTTAAATCCTTGTTGTGTTATTTTTATCTCTGAGAGCAGATTTTACCATAGTTTTTACCAACCTAAATAAACTTTGACATTGGAAAACTGTGAAAAATGTAGTTCTTCCACCCTGCCTCTAAAACAGGGTCCACAAGAGCATTGAGTAGGGACCATTCCTCCCACTGTTCTTTATTTACAGGGAAGCCAGTAACAAGAAAACACTCACTCCAGCCCAAGCCTTCTTCCCCAGGGCTTGCATGCACCCACCACCCTCTGGAAGGACTGCCCAATCCATGTTCATGCTGGCCCAAAGAGCAAGCTGCTCCTCAAGCCTGGAGTTCGAGGCACCCCTCAAGCTTAATCTGCACAGGAGCTTATGCCTCTTTCTGTGAAGTATGTGTCAGCAATGATCCAGCAGCCCTTCTCAGCAAGCTCCCAGCAATTACCAATAGAGCGGATCAACAGGAAAACCCCATTCCCTGCTTCCCCCCAGTCCAACAACTCACAGCTGAGTGCCAGTATAGCAGTGCTCTCCCCAGCATTCATTTAGGCATATATACTAAGTGTTTAACTACTTCCCATTTCATGATCTTCTATTTCTGTAATGCTGCCAGTCCCCACTCTCTGCAGACTGTCCTCAGTGGACTCAGAGATTTATCTGGGGAAGCTCCTGGCTACACAGTGCACACATCCTAAACTCTGCCCTTGGGAAGGCAAAGAAGTGCAGTGTGAACTCTGTCAGTATTTCAGGTCACTAACAGAGGTTGTGGTCTTCCTCTGGGGAGCGCAGTCACTGAGTGGAGAACAAAGGCTCCTAGGGCTGGCTTATTTCGAAGGGTCAGGATATGGTTATCTGACTGTTTGCAGATAAAGACCTGTAACCAGGTTAGCTGTGCATATCTATGAGAAGAGGCAAGAGCAGACTGCAAGGTCCCCTGAGAAGCAAGAGCACTGCGGGTCTTCCCTGGGCAAGGCAATGTTCCCCTTCAACAGGCTTAAAGCTCCAGACTCCTTACTCAAAGGCGAACAAGTAAAACACAAACAGCGAAGAGATGAGCATGACAGAAAGGAGAATGGAGGATTACCTGGCTCTAGCAAAGCCACAGGGAACCCATTCGCTTGAAATGTGAAATGAACAATTCACACAAAAAATGTGCTGTGGATGTAGGGTCTTGTTGTCAGGCCCGTCAGTGCTAGCTATTGATTTTACAGTATTTTTAAGATTTATTCTCTTTTATTTTCACCAGGGGAAATTAGGCTGTCAGGATCTATTAACCCAAAAGAAGCCATTATCCCTCTCATGACTATTGCCTTCCAGGGCTGGCTGCAAAGTGCCCCCAGGCTCCGTCTGCCAGGGAAAGAGGCTGCCAGCTTTTCCGTGCCTCTCGCAGCCGCCCTGCCTGTCCCGCTCCAGGTGTGGGTGAGTTCACCTGACTGCCCTGCAGAGGATGAAATCAGCAACGTGTGCCTGGAGTGACGCACGCGTCCCCCTTACCCACTGTGTGCCACACAGCAAATTCAATCCTTTTGAAAAGCATCCCCCCCTCACGTCCCTGTGACAAACCGTGACACCCCCAGGGCGGTGTGTGCCCTCTGCCAGGTGGCAGCGCTGGGGATGGAGGTACAAGTGTGTGCATGACTCAAGAGGACTTACACGTTCAAACTCAAATGCAATACATGTTCCTCCATTTACTTTCTTACAGTGTTTATATCTGCTTGCTTCATGAGAAAGAAGCAAAATATCAAAAGAGATAATGTTAAATCTGCTGGGATATAAAGCTCCTAAAAATACAGAAACTAATTTGCTAAGCACCAGAATGGTGCTATCTCTCACCAAACTTTGTATGAAAAGTGTGTGCAGGCTCATTAGTGGCAATTCCAAGGAGATCAGGGACTTCAGTCTGTGCCTGACCTCAGTCAAGGCACTTTGTGGAGCACAACCATCCTCAAGGGCAGTGTTAATGTGCCTACTAAAACCTCTGCTCCATACATTCAGCGTGGGATTTTCAAAACCCCTTAAACTGGTCAAATAAAAATCAGTCACCATTGTATCAGAGCCATACACTTTTCCCCAGTGGCAACTACTTCCATAACGAACCGCAGCTCTCAAATACCAGCCAGCTCAGCACCAGCCAGACACACTTCAACAGGAGTTGTGAAGCATAGAAAGTTATGAAGCACAGACCTGGAAACAGGATTCCTGCTGTCCCGACTTCTAGAGCTGAGTGCATTTCCCCAGGCAACAGAGGCGTTTTGACTGGTGGAGCAGCAGGCACTGTGGGACACACTCCTCTTACCTTAAGGTTTTCAAGCCAAGTGCAAAGCAGCC
Source organism: Aegotheles bennettii (assembly GCA_013398125.1). NCBI lineage: Eukaryota > Metazoa > Chordata > Aves > Caprimulgiformes > Aegothelidae > Aegotheles > Aegotheles bennettii. The sequence goes on from VZRW01008524.1 coordinate 358,620, forward strand.
TATGCTTTTAAAGCCCTTTTGAGGCCTACCCAGATGACTGCAAAGTGAAGTTACTCACTCATGAGCAGCGCCTTGTTCCTGAGATGCACACTTAAGCCCAGCAAAAACACTCTGCGGTGCAGGCTCAGGAAGTGATTTTCAGCACTAATGGCGTGGTCAAATCAAACCCAATTTCCTCTGGAAAAAGGTCACACATCATTCTTTGGTGAGGAGCATTTTCACCCTAAATCACAACTTTCGAACATCTGCCATTACTGCTGAAAACAGCTTAAGAAAACCACCACCACCTAAATGGCATTTTCCTCCCTTTTTATTTTTCCCGGGAATAACTAAATTAACCTTGTTCTTATATGAAAAGTGGGACAGAAAGAAAATAAAATTAAAAAAAAGAGAGAAAAAAAATATATATAAAAAAATAAATAAAAAGAAAGCTTTTTTTCAGACCAGAAACCAAGTATGACAAATCCTTGCCAAATGCAGAATGCCTGTGAGGTTCTGTGTGAAAACAGGACTTTACAATTCAAAGCACCTTGATAATCTTAAGGGCAGTTCTAACTTCACTGGCCCCTGCTAAAAATGTCCATTCTCTAGCATTTCTATCACTTAAAACTCTGGGTGGTTATGGGAAGAGAGAATGTGGCAAGTCCATCATGTCAGGCACCACTCTGCTAGGCAAACAAGAATGGGCAGCTTCCTCCTAACAGCTGGTTACCAGACCTGGTGCTGCAGGCGAGAGCAGATCCAACCGGGGACTCAACCACTGCAGCCAGGCTGTAACTCCTGCATCATCTGGGGTCAGCCCACATCTTGCCATGGGGCCATCTCCATTCTTCTGCTGTTTGGCCTGGCTCTGCAGAGACAGCCACAAGAAGCTATAATAGAGCCTGCACACCCTGTGGATGTGGTTTGGGTTTTCCCTCCTGACAGAAAAGGGAATCAGCCCTGTAAGTTCTGTCTGGGAGCAGGTATACTGCCAAGCAAGCCACCAAGACAGTGTGTTTCCATGCATGTGATAGTGAGCAGTGGGGGAACTGGATTAACAATAAAACTGATGGAGCAAGCTCTCATCATGCATCTGAGGCTCTATGAGCTGTGAGCATTATAGCCATGCTCATGATCAGAATTTGACTGCTTCTGCAAAGAAAACAGTGTCCTGGAGTCACTTGTAATAAGGCACTCCCAGTGCAGCCCTGATGGCATGAGGAGTGTGTAAAAGCCCAGCTGGAAACCTCAAGGGTAGCCACCACCCCACAGCCACTTTGTCTTGGGGATGTTTGTGCTAGGCCTAATGTGTTATGGAGCTTGCACCACTGAAGTGCTCTGGGGAGATTGGAAAGGAACAGTCTCTGACACACCATTCCTCATTTAATTCCCTATGGAGTGGAATGGTGCCAGAGCTGGCCAGAGTAATTAAGCACACCATCTGGGCCTCAGTGCCTCATGTACACATAGACTAAGCCCTCATCTTGTTAACCCTTCTGCATCCATAGTCATTTACTGAGATAACTTACACACTAGAATGAAGAAAAATTAGGCATAAGGGGTGAGGCTGCAGGACCTTACACAGGCGCACTCAGTACTGTTGGGCTAAATGAGACACTCTCCAGTTCAACCATGGGAAGGAGCAAATGATCCAAGAGTGGATGGGGTAAAATCTGAAAATGATCAGCCACAATGCTAAAAACAATGGTTGTGATCTTTCAGATTTGTCAGCTGAGGCAGACAAGCCTTGGAGTGAAATAAAGCCAAAAAACAACAGAAGGCACTAACTCAGCATGAGCAGGGACTGGTCAGATCACAGCTGCCTCCACTGAAGGGTTTCCCAGGTTCAAATGTTGCAAGTCAGGGGATATGCCAGTGTCCAAATGATATACTGAAGACAGAAAGCAGCAGAAGTCCTCACAAGAGCAACTCTGAGTGGAGGCAGCGGATGGGCCTCCTTGGGCACAGAGCTCATCAGAAGGAAAAACTTTGGGGACTTCTGATAAAGAAGCTTTGAAAACTCCCACTGTAACTTCTTCACTCTTGTCAGAGAAACATAATTCAGTTTAATTATCTTAAATAGAAATTAGGTTATTCCAAGACTCCTCTTAATTTATTCTACTGCCTTCCCATCCTGCTAGGAACAGAGAACTAAAGGACCAAACTTCAGCTGGCCTCAGAAGCAGCAGGATACCATCGTCCAGGTAACGCAGATGGTCTTCAGGAAACCCTCAGCTAGAGGGAAAGATTTGTTTATTAAAACACATGCATTTGATCATACAGAAATGTTTGTTAGATTTTCAGAATGAATGGCTGGATTCAAGAAAGTGGTGAAAGTAATCAGAAAGGTATTGTGTTTACCAGATCATGCAGAGAGATTCAGGACTGAGGATATGACATAAATCAAATTAAGAGACTATGGGAAGATGAACAGTAGATAGGTAACATTCAGAATTGAGGAGAGGAAGATTAAGTTCTGGCAGAAAACCCTACAGAGTTTGACTGATGTGAACTGTCCTTAAATATGCAAATACCAGCAGTAACAGGCCAACCCATGACAGTCTCATATAAGAAAAATACCTCTTAAGCCCCGCCTGAGTCAGAACAGTATTAAGGCTTAAGGCACAGCCTTTTGCTTCCTCGCTTTCCTTCCTCAAAAATGCTTTACTGAAAATTATGTAGAAGCATCTTGGCACTGCCCAAAAAACCAAGTATCCACGAACAGAATGAGAAAGCACATAAGCACAACCAGCTGAGAAACCTCACTGTCCTCTCCACCTACCTTCAGGCATGCAGGAACGGACAAGCAGGGGAAAGGCAACTAACCAGTTTATGAGTGCACCCACAGCATCTTCAGGCCATATCATACAACTTTCTGGCTAACCAAACATTCTTCAGAATTCTGGAAGAGGAATTAAAATAAAATATTGAGGTTTTATCCTGTTATCACACGCAGCATCGGAGCAGCTTAGGAAGTCAGGCAATGGCTTCCTCCAGGGTCTCCAGGGACACAGCCCTGCAAAGGAAGGAGAACACTATTTTGCTTGCCAGTGCACGTATTCCTTTAATAAGATAAGAAGCTGCATCTTACTCCCTTACAGTCTTGTTCCTTAATATGTGCTCTGCAATCTTTGACATGCTTGGGTGCCTTGATGAAAGGGAAGAGCAAAGGAGGGAAAGATGGAGCTTCAAGCAAGAGAACCAATAAATGATGTGTGGTGGCAGACACTGCTGAGGTTGCAAGGAAAAAGTACAGCCTAGTGGATAAAGAGAGCAGAGTCAGAAGTGTGCATTCTTCTCAGCTTTGCTACTGACTTACAATGTGGTTATGGAGCATGCCACCTTCTTCACCTATTAAAGAACAACAATAATGCTAGCTTACCACAGGGCAGCATAAAGAAGAGTGATTAGTCTTTGCACAGTGTTTTGAGATCTTGGAATGGAAGTTATTAGGAAACAGAATGTCATTGTTTTCCACAGAGGATCGTACAGATGAATTTTAATGGGAACAGGTAAGTATATTGCCTTTGTGTGGCACATCTATAGCATGCCAGGATCTGTCGGGATCTTTATTTTATTCCAGTAAGATGAGAAGGGAGATTTAACAGTGGTAGCACAATAGGAACAAATGAAATCCCAGGACCTTTCTTCATTACCGGATTTTCCTCTGAAATTCCTATTTATTGCATTTTCCCTGCAGCAACAAAACCACAGCAGCAGTAGCTATTACTGTTCCCATATACAAACCATATTAGACAGCATTTACAATATTAGCTGTCAAATAATATTCTTCCCCTCACCACCCACTCCTTAATACACACCCAGTGATGTGAGAAAATGAAGATTTGAGTATTGGGAAGGGGGGCATCTCTCCAGGTAGGTGTGGCTGAAGACCATAGTATCATAGGGATACTATCTGCAGGGCATGTGGGGAAGAAACTCAGAATTGAGAAGGAAAGATAAAAGGGCAAAACCTGAAGTATTTTCTGTGGAGATGACTGTGCTTGAATTTCCTAAGATATTTTGCTGTCATGCTGCTACCAAATGCCTCTTTCAAATGATGTGAAAAGCTGTAATCTTTATTCATATTCCTGCAAGAAACCGATTGCTCAAATAACACACAATTAAAACCATTTTTTTTTTAGTTTTGCAACAGAACATAATAATATATTTTATATTTACTAAATAGCTCTCAGCCTGAGATCTCAAAATCATTTGCAAATAGTGAGAAGAATTTGGCCTCTTAGTACCAGTGCAAAACAGCAAAAAGCTGCAGTACCTTTTTATCAACAGGACAACTGAGGCACAAAGATGTGCTACCAGGTTACAGTCACAGAGGATGGTGGCAGGATTAGAAGTAGAATTCAAGTCCCCTGACTCCCAGAGCCATGAGCAAAACAGGACCACATCCCTCATCTTCTATGTGTTTAGCCCTGATCAGCCATACCCCCCCAGCCCTGTCTGCTGCCACGAATATGCCAACTCCAGTGAAAGCACAGTTTGCCTTGGACACTCATGCACCTCCAAACAGGCCCACAGTTCCCCACTGAGAGTGGTGAGACACTGGCACAGGTTGCCCAGAGAAGCTGTGGCTGCCCCCTCCCTGGCAGTGTTCAAGGCCAGGTTGGATGGAGCTTGGAGCAGCCTGGTCTGGTGGGAGGTGTCCCTGCCCATGGCAGGGAGGTTGGGACTGGATGTTCTTTAAGGTCCCTTCCAAGCCAGACCGTTCTATGATTCTGTGATGTGCCCTCACATATTGTGTAAGCACACAACTGCCTTCCCTTGTGCTCAACCACTTGCTGAGAATTTCCCTATAATAAGTGAATGCACGAAACAGCTACAACATAATTTACAACAATGAGGGGGGGAAAGGACCACCTCTGGCCTCTCAGACCACACAAAAAAGAAATCCTGTACCACTGCAAGGACTATGCAACAAAAGGGAGACCAAGCTGAACTAATGGCCCAGCCCACAGTGGCTCTACCAACTGCTGAAGGAGGGAAAAGAGAGTGATCTGTGTTCCTCAGCAGCTCTGTAGGCTGCAGAGCAATGCTTGCCACTGAAGCCATGTTTGAACTCTATTTTTCACAGCTGATTTCTCATGGAGTCTTGCGGAGTTCTTTCTCGTATAACAAAATGCTAAAGCAGTTTGTTTGAAAAGAAAACCAGACTGTCTCCTGGCATCACGCGGAGCTGTTCGCACGGGCACGCAGTGATTGCAGCATGCCACCAGATCCAAACGGTGGCACTTTGAAGTACCTTTTGCAGTGATGCAGATGACCACATGTGGCACAAGGCAGCAAGGAATCAGTCTATCGTCCAGCTGTATTCCCTGAAGAAGATAAATCTGCTGTCAGCCACAGAGAAACCTCTCACATGTAGAAATACTTAAAAAAGGGATCCTGGCTAGAGACTTGCAGCCACTCCTGTGGTCCTGTACACACCCACCCGTTCATGTACACCAGACCACATGGACATACATGGTCAGGAAAACGCTGATACCTTTGAAAGACAAAGCTTCTGCATGCAAACACACACGCTGAAAGACACTTCTAGTTGTGCTGACAGCTTTTACGCTCTCCCAAATTGCTTCTGCAAATGCAATTGTTCATCTTCTGTCAAAACACAAGGAAATAAGTTTGCTCTTTGGTGGCAGTTCCTTAATGGGGAAGAGGGATTAGCATCAGCCTTTAATACAAAATCAGGGTCCACTTCATCATCACAGTCAATTCCACCCAGGACCAGAGGACCTAAGCAGCCTCCTGTCCTCAGTCCATTGATCCACTTCCTACATGTTAATAAAAAACTGGACCAAGGATGAGGAGGGGGTGGAAGGAGGGAAAGCAAAGGCATAAGGTCAGAAACTATGTCAAGTAGACATCATTTCAGGGGACCTTTCCACTGTACCAGGACTATTTCTTTTTCCTAACTGTTTCACTGCTGATATTTCTACAGCATGCTGGGCTGCTGTTCTGTGGTAGGAATAAAATAGGATGGAGTGAAGTAAAATGGACAATCTAATATTTAGGATCTTAACCACCCATCCAGATAACATCCAGTGTCACCATTATCTTCATCTCAGGAATATTAAACTGGAAGGAATTTCAAGCACTGAATTCAACTCCACGAAGGGTAAGCGTGTGGCACCCTGCGTGACAAAGTTGCAAATGTGCACGGAAATCACCAGTCTCATTAGAACTACATGACTTAACATTTCAGTTTTACTGGTAACTAAAACACCAACATTTGAAATTAGTCAAAAAATAGATGTAAAGAAAAAGATTTTAAATTAACTTTTCATTTAGAAATTAAGCTTTCTTCAAAATTTCGGGGGGAAAGAGAATTCATTTTATAAAGCAATGTTTGCAGGAATTTCCATCCATATATGAAGCTATTAAACTTGTTGATTTTGCTCTCCTAGGTATCTTTTGATAGAAAGTTTTTTTCTCTAAAAGCTAACAGTCAAATGCCCAGAAAAGACTGTGGAATGCTATGGCTGTGTCATGGGTAGAAGGAGCAGTTTTAGTGAGTGGAAAGCCAGACCTGTAAAGCTCTTGCATGAACCAGCCAGTCGAGGGGAGTACCTTGCCTCGGGTTCAAAAGCTGAAGCTGTGCCTTGGGCTGTTGACCCTGTGCTCCAGTCCTGGCATGGGCTGCAGACCTTCCACTCCTTAGAGGTGCGACCACTGCCTTTTCAAAAACTGTGCTTGAATTCACTTGTTAAAAAAACAGGTGTTTGTAATTTCCCATGGGTAAATGTCACTGACGAGAACAAGTTTTAAAAATGGTTCCTGGAAATCTCTAAAAAGGCAGGAGTTTTTATTATACCTAGGTTAAAGCACATCTCTGCACCATGTCCCAGCACTGGGACTTCATCTCAGGGAAGGGGCCACCTAGGGCGATGACGACCAGTGAAACCACTGCCCACCTATTGCCCAGTAAATCCCCTCCTGATTGTGTGAGACACCCAGGAGAAGACACACTGATGCTTGTAAGAGACATAAAATACTAAAACCTCCAAATTTGCAAAGAGACCACTGAAACCATACGTTGAGTTGAGGTGAGTGATAGCCACCCATGTGCACAGACGCGGGCACCAGTTGGGAAGCGTGTGACTACCACTGCTCTCAGCTCTGGGGATCCCACAGGCAGCATTGAGCCAGCGTACAGGAGGAGGAATGCGGCACAGCCAGGGCCAGCCAGGTGGTTATCCCCCACTGCCCACCCCCAAGCAATAAAATAAACTCTTTTGCTCTGCATTACAGATCATACCAGTACTTCCTCCACTTGAAGGAGTGTTGCAGTGGGGGAGAGGATTCAGCGTTGCTATGCTCACCTCTGTAAAAAGGGTGGGGACACCCACCAGGGACATCTGAAGTGGGGGCAGAGGGAATTAAGACACGAGGGTAACGGCTGTGAGTCACAGCATAGATATTGCCCGAGCTCTGGCGTGGTTACAGTTCTGTGTTGCTCATTTAAGTAGCTGCATTTTATACCTTCCTCCAAATAATTCTCTGGATTACCTGTGTCCACTCCCTATCTCAGTTACACAGAGCTTTACATTATACCATGTCCAGCATAGGAAGTCACACCAACTCCTCCAAGGCAGCCTGCTTGCTCTTTTTAATGCATGTGCAATCCCTGAATATCACAGTGATAAGCACTTTGTAAAGGGCAATAAATAGAATCTATGGATTCTGACACTTGTTAGTGTAACAGGCACTTTTTTCAAGGATGAGGAACAGCAAAACGTTCAGCAAATTGCCAGTATCTAAAAACCTAACATAATTCTCTAAACCAGAACCTGATGTAAGACAGACGAGACACATATTTGAGAGCTATTATCACCAGCAAATCCTTTCTTTTGACCAAGAGAAAGATACTGGGCTAATGGATCTTTCATAAAATACACTTTCTGTAACAGATTTTTTTCTTGTGACAATTTCAAAGCCATTACAGGTGCATCAAAGTTGCTTCCAGGAATTACTAGTTTAGACTGACAGACTTGATTCTTAAACTGAATTATTATTTAGTGTTTTTTAAAGCACCACTCTCTTTATTTATGTACCAACAAAAAAGAAATTAAATGCTTTATAAAATATTTAAAAACTCAGAAAATCATACAGCAAAGACATTTTGACTTAAGGAACAGTTAGCATTGCTAAGTAACAATGAAGTATTTATTCATCCATAAAACATAGATATCAAGGGTTGAACTTGGGACAAACAAGCAGTGATATTTTCTGCAGCATCACTCACGAAGTACAATACTAAGCTAACTTGGAACTGACTACTAATGTAGTTGAGTCAACAAAGCAAATCAGCCAAAATGCCTGCAGCTTTTAAAACTGCTTTCATGCATGTCCTGCCAGGCATCTCCTGGGAGATTTTCAGAGATGGGACTAAAATTAAGGAATGTTTAAAACCGGCCTGTGTGTGGGAAAATTCCTCCCTGAGGTACCAGGTGATCCTGATCCACCAGTTGGAATAAACAACTTCCACTCCTCATTGCAGGGGAGGAAAAACAACAACAAAAAAACAATGACAGAAAAGCATCCATTTGTAATGTGTTCATCCCTTTACGGCACCACATGCTGGGCAGCAGTGCAACAACTCATGATGTTANATTCTGTGATGTTACCACTGAAATTACAGTAACCAGGCACCAGACCTGCGTGCTACCAAGACAGCTCCTGATATGTCCCCAAGCTATTGTTTCAGGCTCCCTGCAGACTCAGGTGGATGCTGCCGACTCATTTTCATAATTTTCTTCACAGATAGGAAGATCACTGACTTCCTTTAAAAAAACAAGGGTGTGAAACTGGAGAACAAATATGACCTAGCTCAGCTCAAGCCCTGGGAAATAAATAGTTAAGGAGTCCATAAATTGCATCCTGCCCATGCAATAAACACATTATTCTTATCAAGTGGCAATGAATACCTTTCATCACAGCTCAGCAACCCTGAAGGCGACCTGTAAAGGGACAACAAACTTGGTTTTGAACTCTTTTTTTATTGCTGTATGAACTGTGAGAAGATGTATTTTTTTTATGTATTTGCATTTTACAAAGTATTTTCCTTCTGGTATCTCATATATGAAGTCTGGATATTTTCTGGAAGATATAATAATGACTTGGGAAACAGTGAAATGTTATTTATGACAACTCTAAAGCCAGGGAAATTGGAAGGGTGATAAGTAGAAGGGATTTTAATTGGGCTATTTAAAATTTTGGGAATTTTGGGGTTTGTGGGTTCAGATGTGCGAAGGAAGTTGCTTGCTTATTAAGATACTTTCTAACATCAGAGTTATAAAACTTTTGAAGGAAAGCAAGCCATTTTTAAAGATTCTGCGTTCTTCTCCATTCAGTTATATAAAGCAGCTAATATGCTGCTGGCCCACTTGATCATGTGCCTGGTCCTGATGTAGGCTGAACTCTGCACATGCACCAATGTCTTTAGAGAAGATTAGAAATTACATTTCTCATATTTTCATAAGTGTTCTGGACTATCACAGATAAGCTTGAACACTTTTCTCATTTACATGAATTACCAGTGGTCCCAAATGGTTAGTATGACAGTCAAAAAACAGCACTGCACAGGAAGGAGATGCTAACATTCATTGAACCTTTACCTCGACATTGCCAGCATCAGGAGAGATCAGACAGAGAGAAGCCCAAAGGCTGGTATCACCCAAGAAAACAGGTATTACTTTTTCTGCTGCAAAACATGACCAGGTGGCAACAAGAAGCATCTATGTTAAAGCATGGGATTTAGGCCATTACTACTTTTCAAATTCTTAATATTTGTTCCCTTCTGAATTCCTGCATTTTGTCTGCAATGCAGGAAACACTTTCCCAGACCTTAACCAACTGAAGGAAGCTTTTTGATTTCAGTCTGTATTGCATACTGACATTCATTTAACTGCTGGCCCAGCACTAAACGTTGACAGATTTATTGGTTCTGCCCTGGCTCCAACCAGGACACATACCCAGCACTTAGGTGCTTGAAAGGCAGAGGTTTAAATAAACTTTATCTTTTCTAAACGGCAGTTAGCTAATGACCATGCTTTGCCCACCAGAGACCAGAAGTTAGAATAAGAAGCAAGTCAATGGGTGCAACTTTCTAAAAACTGCAGCTCTGTGACACGAACCACAGACACAGGACACAATAGAAAGAATAATGTTTGGATATACATCAGGCCAGAGCTTGTTCAAAGGACCTTGGCTGTTCAGGTAAAATTTAAATTTTGAGCAGCAACAGAACAGGTTCTGGATTGGGAAGTGAGAAGCAGTGGGTATCAGAAGGGCAAAGAGGGCTGGGAGTGAGGCTGAAGGCTCTCAGAAGATGGTGGATCTAGGTAGGGGCCAAGAGAGAAGAAAAGAGCTATAGGGAACCTCTTTAGGAATACAGAGTCTGCTCTTCTTCGGTGGCCCTCTCCTCCTGTCCCCATCCTCTGGGATACAGCACCTCCCTTAGTCTAACCTGAGACCCCTAAGCTGTTGCTTCCAACCCACTTCTACAATAAAGTCTCCTCCTCCAACCTTTTTCCCCACACAAACCTCTTTTTTCTCCTCCCTGATTCTCCAGCTGCTAGAAAGGGCTTAAGAGGAGAAAAGGGCAGGGCTGGCCATCAGCTCCACACTTGCATGACACAAGGCAGAGAAAGGGCAGGATCAAGAGGGACAGGGATTTCTGCTCCGCTCGTGCCAGGAGTGGGGCAAGAGGAGAGGTGGCGGCTGTGATTTTTTGCAATTAGGAGATGTCACAGCAATTGTCATTCCCTCTCAGCTCCCCCTGTCCCTTCCCTGGCAGCCTGAACAGCCCGGACCCTGCCCTGGGAGGTGGGTGGCCAGATCAAAGGGGCTGCTCTTCTTTTGGGGCTGGTGGAACAGACTGCCAGGAGGGGGATCAGCCTGGTGACAGAGAGGGCTAGAAGCTGTCACTGGAATAAAGTATGGCAAGGCAGAGGCTGGGAGTGCAGGGCCAGGAGGAGCTCCTAAAAGGCATTGCAAAGCAGATGCAGGGGCAAGATGAAAGAGCTCCTCGCCATTTCTCCAGGAAACCAGGCCAGCTGCCATCTCAGCCAGCTGCCTACTTGTCCTCTTCCCTGGGTCACCTCTGGACAGGCTGGCTCTGGACAGCCTGGCTCAATACGGATTCCATAACACTCCAGCTTTGAGGGAAGTGCTGCTTCTGCAAAGTAGCCCATGGTGCTGGGTGGGACTGATGCCAAGCCCAGATCATCTGGACTCAAGAAGTAACAACTCCTGAAAGACTGCCAAACAGGAGGCACCTCCACAATGGGGACTACACAGTGCAGGAGATAAATGGGCAACATATTAAAACAGAATAAATCCAACAAACTGCAGCTGGACTACAAGGAACCTATTAGAAAACAGCTACTAGCTGCTCTGATCAAGCCTGGCCAAAAAGTGCTGTGAAGCAATCCCTCCTTCAGAAACAGATACGTAGGCAGACAGAGCTTGCTGTGAGAAATGAAAAAACAAGAAAGGGTAGAAAGAGAATTGCCAACTTTTTCAGAGGCTCCTCCAAGTTTTTTGTGTGGTGAGAGGGAAAATATCAAGTGCCGTATTCCAGAGCTGGGAGCTAGGGATCAACTGTCATCTTGTGATGATCACAGAGGAGCTGGCATCAGCCCTGCAGTCACATTACCTTTTAACTGCTGCTTCTTCTAGCTCTACAATTGATCTGTATTATGAGATTGTGCGAAATGTCTAAACTATATGTGACTCAGTTTCCCTAGCTCTGAAATACAGCTTTTGCTTCTCTTCTTCACTGGACTTTTTAATTCATGTCTGCAAGCTGCCTTGGCAACATAAATGCTAACTATCAGCCCTCTCTGCAAATGTACCTAAGAGAAAAACATTCCCACCGATGGTGAAATTACATCTAAGGCATCAGGCAAAGAGAACCATGTAGTATGTTCAGGGCAAATTTCTCTTCATTGTTTGGCAGGCCATTCTCTCCCTAGCTAAAGCCACTTTGGAAGGTTGCACTTTCTTTTTTTGTCCAGCACAATGAGATGTTAAAAGGGCTTCTTTGTCACACATTGTTTTGCTGAGGGATGCAGGGGCCTACTTGAGGGTGCAAAGGCACAGGGATTGAAAAATCTAAGAGGAAGGCTACAAGGTCAGTTACACCATGCGCTGCTCTGCGAAATCCTCAGTCCCTGGATGTTTGTAACAAAATGCCTGGGAAACAAACAAAACAAAAAATACCCAGCTTCATTCTAGGGGTTCATCTAAACTAAGAGAGGTTCCCAGCTCCCCCCGACTATTTAAAACAGTTGAAAGGGGAGTGTAATGGGTTTGGAAGGCTCTCAGCAGGTCTGGATCGTGTATGCTTGGAAGAGCCCAAAGCCTATTTCTAAGCCAGCAAAACCCCTTTCCAACCCTTCCTGCTTGGTTCACCTGCCTCTGTTTCCTGCAGTTGACTTCATCGGGAAGCAGAAAAGCCTCCTATGGCCTTTACAGCTCAGGTCACAAAGTGCAACAGAAACATTCTGTTGGTCTCCAAAGAGAAACAGAATGCAGTGGCTTAAAGATCGCAGTACAGGAAAAAAAAGCACAGGCTGTGGGGGCAGCCTGTGGAGACATGGTGACTGTTAACAACGTACCAGCTCAGCTACTGCAACCAGCCTGCCCAAAGTTGGGTGAGTAGAGAGAGGCTAAGTGAAGATGAGGGGATTTAACACACTTCCTTCCTTCCTTCCTTCCTTCCTTCCTTCCTTCCTTCCTTCCTTCCTTCCTTCGTGAAAAATTACACCTGTACCTGCCCTTCCACTGCACCCTGTTCCCCTTGGCTTTCCTCTAGTGCATACATGTGGCAGCTTGAGCCCCGTCTGCTACCCACTGCTGAAGGTTCAGACTTCTGTCCATGCTTCTATTCCCTAAATGGGAAAAGGGGGTGGAAAAATGAAAGAAAGCACCTGTTTGCAAAGTGAGACAGTCTGGGAGATTCTCCCACTGCTTGTGGCCCAAGGGTGACCATCTCCAGGAAAGGAGAAAAAGGTAGTGGAAGAGGAGAAGGAAACCAAAGAAGGGGGAAGACTTAAAACCAGTGTGGAAAAACAAAAGAATCAAAAACAGGTGGAGAGACGGAACATAGGAGAGGAAGAGAAAAAGGGAAAAAAGAGACAATAGAGAAGGCGAGTCATCTACAGGATTGAGAGTATGAGTGTAGCAGTCCTATTCCCCGTGTCAGTGCATTTATAAGTGAACACCTGTGCAGTGTGTGCAGGTCATTTTTAATATGGCTGGTATAGTCCTTAAGGGGATACTTCTCTTAAAGGACTGAGCACAAGACCAAAAAGGATTCACAGTCTCAGTACTAGTTCTCTGGATGCCCCTGAGAAAATAATCTAACTTTTGTACCTTCACAGCCTTTGCAAGAAATGGAGAAAATCCTGTTAACCTCACGAGGGGGTAGCAAGCCCAAATTCACCTTTTAGTTTCCTGGGAACCTGGAGGTTAGTTCTTAGCTTTAAACTTGTTTCAGAACAGCAAAAATTAGCTGATCTGCACTAAAAATCAAGGGACCTACATTTCCCAGAATCAATACAGTCATACCATTAGATGGCCTGAAAATTTAACAGGTTAGCCCTGGGTAATACTAACAGATGTCATGGCAGGGCACACACATGGCAGAGCAAGCAGGCACCACTTGGTCATCTCCCTACTCTGCTGTTACACTTGTGGTGCTCCAAAGTTGTATTCAGCAATGGGCATTGTCCCCAGTTTGCTCCACGAGCAAAGTCAGTTTTGCCTGGGATGGGACAAAGGGTTCTCTGTGCAAAAGAACATGGTTCTGGGACTCCTTGTTATGGTTCCTGCTAAGGAGATTGTAAGGTGAAGTCAATTAATACCAGAAGTAGCAAAGAAACTGAAAGAGACAGGGACCAATTAAAGATGCCAGTCGGAAAGGGGCAGAAAAGGAGGGAACGACCTAAGTCATCTTTTTAAAGCACAAGCACATGAAGAAAATAGCACAAAGCGCCTCAAAAGGGGACTGCAGGCAATTTTCCAGGACAAAACACCTGTTGAGAAGACACTGCCTATATGTTGCTGGGGCAGCCTTGGAAAAAACAGAGTGCCAGGAAGCACCTTCTCTCTAGTCAGCATAGCATGGGAACCTGGCTAACAAACCAATATTCAAAGCAACCTTTGCCATATCTCAGTTTTCCTCTGCAAACACACACACACACCCTCCACCTGTACCCAGCAGAACAGCCTAGCACAACAAGCCCTGTTAGGGGGCAGGTTCATCACCAGCTTCCAGAGGAAGCCAGAAGATGGTCTTTCACGTGGCTTTGAAGCAGTAATACTGTGGGCATGAGGTGGCAAAGTCTATCAACCCCACTATGCTGTGAGTGAAGTGCACAGATTTTCCCTTCAGATGTTTTTTTGGTCGTTGCCTGCAGCAGAGCTAGTGCAGTGCCATCTCGTGGTACTTTGGAAGGACTCGTGCTAGGTAAAAAGCTAGTCTGAAGCTTAATAAACATGTCAAAATGGAACTCATCTAACTGCATTTGTGCTGGGGCCTGAGCAGTAACACCAAGGACCATGAACTAAACACCAGTGTGTGTGAACAATAAGACAACCCTTGTCATTGCCATGAGCAGTGGTACCAGGCTGTAGGGACGGCTTGTTTCAAAAAGATCCTGTCCCCCTGTTCAGACAGCTCACCAGACACACATCAGGCAAATGTAGCCTTGCATTTTACACAGAGATCCCACATGGACCATGACCAATGTCAGGAATTTGGGAAGCAACATGAGGTAGAAATATCTGGCAGCACAAGGCAGGCTGTATTTATTCCAGATAGGAAGTGATGCTCTGCTCACTTGCCACCTACCATAAAACTGACTTTGTACTGCAGCGTGGCATTGCATTAAAGCTGTCTCTGATAATCTCTGATTACAGCCCAGGAGCATGTGCAAAAATCCAAAGCCCTAGAACTTCACCCACACTGTGGAGAAACTATTTATTATTTTTTTTTAAGACCAGCACCTTCCTTATCTGAGATTCTGAAGATCCAGAGAGTTAATATAAACCAGCAGCAAACAGAGAACTTGCATATAAATATCTCGCCAGTACACAGAAAGACAGCTATGCAAAAGCATAAGGAAGGAGCCTTGTACATCTTATTAAATTTCATTCAGCAAAAAATATTTTTAGGATACAGTGGTGATCCCAAAGATTTTCTAGAACTACTTTTCTTCCTCATGATCAATGCTGGATGAATGGGTGCACAGGAACCAGGCCTGCTTGCACATATGCTTTGGATATGCTCTGTTGTTTTAAGCTACTGGAAGAGTACTAAATCCCAAATTAACTCAGCTCTAGAGACTTCATTTCACCTTCAAACAGAAACCTGAATTCTGGGTCTCACAACTAGCAAATGGAGCTCATTGCTGCACCTAAGGTGAGAGCAGCACAGACCTTTACTGCCTGCACAGTGTCCAGTTCTGCTTCTGCAAAAACACCTGTCCGCTCAGCACTGACCCTTCTAGCCTCACCCTTGTGTGGGTCAGCAGACCTCCTTACAAAGGAGTAACATTAGCTGAAGTTGTGTGACCAGTGAAGGCAGATGGCAAGGCTTGAAAAGCAGAAAAACTTTTCTTCAGCTGTCTGGGACTAGGCTATTAATTCTCCAGAAAACAAGAAAGAACACGAACGATGTCCCCACAATTCTTCTTGTGTGTGCCTACATAATCTTTCCTAGGTAGATGCTACCTTTATTATTTTTTTTTGTCCATGTTCAGCACAAACATGGCTCCGAGCAAGATTTAGAGATGGAAGAGTGAGCCCACTTGACTCTATGAAAGGCTGCATAGACACACTTGTCTCTTCACACCCTCACTCCCAACGCTCTCATTAATATATTCACATACCAATTGTTGCAACGTGTCATGAAAAATCCACATGCTGGTAACACGGTGATCAGTCAAGATATATGGAAGTAACACGGTTTTGAAACGGCTTGAAAAGACAATGAACACAAAGTATGGACTAATGGAGGTGCTGGCATATGAAAAAGAAACTGTAAGCTAACGTTTTAAAGGACCTTCTAAAGAAAACTGTTCATGAACTGTAAATCTTTTGTCCCCTTTATGAAAGGGACAGAGACAAGAGAAAGCAAATTTCAAAACTGGTGGAGAAATGGGATTGACAGAATGGCTGTACTGCATACAGAACACACCCACACTCCCATACACACCATGTGAGGGGTCTCCACAGGGTCTTGAGCTTACCAGACAGAAAACCCTACACCAGGTCTCAGTTATTCTCTTCCTTATTGAAAACTATTTAAAAAATAGATCATCAAAGAGAGGATAAGGATGGTGGAAAAGGTTGCCAAAATTTACAGCAGTCTTAGAAGGTGCCTAAATCAGGCTCAGAGCTCTTACTCCTCTCAGCAACAGCCTAAAATCTATGAAGTGCAACGTAAATAAAGCCCTCTTCTGGATGTACAGCACAGAATCTAGTCTTTTATTATACATCATCCCTTAATCTGTACTAACATATATGTATGCTATATTAACAAATGCAAATATGTACACAAATCCATATATACACACACATATTCATATTTACTACATTATTTCAGAGCTTTACAGTGAGAAAAACACCATGAAGTCAGGTGAAGCATATTTCAGTGTATCTTGCTAGAGAAAAACAGTTCAGATGAAGCCCTACAGAAATCAGACAGTATGGAATATCCCACAGGTTTTGTCAGAAGTTTGTCCTAAGCACAGGCTCAAGCCTCCTAGTGACCCACAAGATGCAGATTAGACACCAAAAACTTGGACATGTGTGAGACCTACAGGATGGTGTTCCTCTTCTGCAACCTTAACTGGCCTTTTTACTCATGTCACAGGAAGGACATGATGTTGGAGTAAGGACAGTGCCTTGCCCTAGCAGGCCTCGTGTCTTTGCCCCTTGTGAAGGCTGGAGGATATGGACTGGAAAACACCTCAAGTAAGTATGTGCCTTCATATTTAAGAGGCACAAAGCAAAGTGTGGAACAGACACAGCCTCAAGAAGAAGATTAGATAAATTTATTGTCTGCCTGGCAGAGGGTACACAGAAGGCTAAACTGATTTTTTCTGTGTCTTACTGGCTGGTAGGGATGAAAGTAAATGTGTTGCTCTACTGGGAATAAGTGGCTGTAATCCTTTACTGAAAGTGGTTCCATTACGTGGGCTCAAAATTCCATTCAATTTGAAACTGTCACATTCTGGTGTGGGTCTTTATGTGTTCTCCCTTGTTTACCTCACCATATATCCCAGTGAAAAACCGTGTGCAGATACAGCAGAGCAATACCAATTCAGAAGCCAGTGTGCGTGAGCAGCCCTGCCCCAGTGCCGCAAAGCCGCCACCTCCCCCTGCTCTCACACCACTGCCCCATTGCACAGCACATTGGCAGTGGGGTCCTGAGACAATCTGGGCTGGGAAACTGATTCAGAAGAAAAATCAGCGTTTTCCCCTCTCTGGGTCCTTATGATGGAGAAACAGCTCCCTAGTCTAGTCCATGGTACAGACACGCAAGGTTTTGCACTGGCACCACTGAGGAGATGGCACAGAGGTAGGAACAAGTGGACAGGAAGCAGCGTGGTACTGATAGGAATGTGCACATCACAGGACTTCTTAAGTGACAAAACCATGAACTGCACAGTGTCTCTCTTCTGTGTCAAACAGACTTCATAGCCTACTTCCAAAACTTTATACTATCCTATAATCTCTATATGCTACGTGCTAAAGAAGCTTTTTTTGGAACAATACAAAGAGCTTTTTAAACTGCTGCTAGGACTGTGTTACTCATTTTTTCAGCTTAACCACCAGGTACCTTCGTTACAGCAACCCCAACCACAGAAGGCTCAGAGGGAGCCATTAATACTGGGGGAAAAAAATAGTCTTAGAAATAGCTTTCCTATATCTAAAAATATCTCAACTCTTATCTCAGACCTTCTGAAAGCTGTGTGAGAGTTTGTCCCACTGGGAAAAGAGGGTGACTTCCCTTCCCAGCAGCACAAAAGTCTTGCCTCAAGCTCTGCACAGTTGCAAGTTATCTGACTTACACCATGTCATAGCATCATGTCCACAGGATGAAAGACAAAACAATCACCATTTTAGGCTGTGTTAGTAAACCTGAAGGAAAAAAAACATAAGTTCATGGTAGGAGAGGGAACACTACTCTGCCAGGCTGATTATTTTCTATTTAGTGTCAGATTTATTTTTTTTCAAAGATGCTGGAATACACTCAGAAAAATAAATTACTGAACCAAAGCCAATTGACATACATGTTTAATTGGTATCACATGACTTCTCAGTTTAATATCACCTCTACATCTGTGAGGGGATGTCTATGTGTATCTAATCCACAATTCCTGCCAAGAAGTGTTGAAAGAGTAATTTTCTCTGTTGATGTAGGTCCTACCTTGTGTTATCTTTTCCAGTTTCAAAACAAGCAAAGGGAGCATCTGTTGACTGAAAAAAACAATTCCCAGGGCAGAAAAGACATTATCCAGTGTTGTACAGGTGTTTCAATAACACACTAAAGCCAGGTTAATTTTACACTTATTGGAAACAAAGGGCTATGGAAAAGACTTGAAATGACACTCTTATAATGTATCTCTATCCCACATATACCTCATGGCATAATGACAAAGGATGGGAACATTATTTATATCCCTTGAGAAAGTTCACAAATGTGGGAAAATATAAAAACCCCAAAATAAAAAGCAAAGCAAAATCTTAGTTTTCATGCCAAAAATCTGACTCCACTTCATATTAGCTCTTTCACAGTTAGTTATACAGGTGTTTTCAAAGCTCCCTTTACATTCAAGAGCCAGAATTTCACTAGTGCCCATAAAGCAGCTCTTTAGAGCTTTTCTCTCCAGCTGTCCAGTCCTAATTCAAAATTCAGTCTGAAGTGCTGCTTTTTTACCATCACTGCATATTATATTAATGTAGGTAAGAAATCAGACTGAAGAATATGCTAGCAATTTAGCACTGGGATTAAACTGACTTGTTCATTTTTCTTCTTTCAATACTGCGTTGCTTGCAGGGAAAAAAAGCAGTGCTCCTGCCTCTATTATTTTATTCCCTTTGAATAGTTGGCAAACACAGCTCTATTTCCCTGTTCCTCCAAAGCCTTAGATGCCAACATAATTCCAGTTTGGCTTCTGCTATGTCCATACACAAATATTACTAATCTAACTAGCTGTTTCTTGGACTTTCTGAAGTGCCTGTGACAGTAAAAGAGCAAGGAAAATTCCAATGGAAAGGCTGTTCTTTTTGTTAGAGCAACTAATGGGAATACCAGGATGCAGTCAGGCACACAACCCCTTCTCCAACAGGGAGATATTACCTCTTCCTAAAGATGTTACCTCTTCCTACAAGACTTTGAAATTATATCCTGAAACCATCGTATCTAAAATGACATTACCAAGAATACTCGGGTGCTGTTCACAGATTATACTCAGATTCCATTCACACAAGACTGCCTATGGTTAAGCACTTGCTTCTGCCTTTATACTCACAGCTAGATTTTTCCAGCTTCCCTTTAGGGAAGTTTTCAATGAAATGGCAAGTCCTGCAGTGAAACATGAAAGCAGCAAAACTTGGATCTCTTCTTGGTGTACCACTGGAAGCTTTCACAGAGGATGCTCCCCACTGTCACACTTCATGTACTGCATCTACATGATAGACTGTGTTTATCTCTTGCAGGTTTATAACCGGGCTCTACCTGCTGAAATACACTGAACAACTGCACCTTTTTTTGCCAGGTCCTGGCAAGCTTTGAGATCATACAGCTCCCGCTCCAACACAGGACAAGGCTTGCCACACCACCCATCCACTTCATAAGCAGAGCCATAGATTCAACTTGAAGTTGGTGCAGTCCTGGAAACTATGGGGTATTTAAATCCTTCAGTCTTTTAGTTCACTCAGCAGAAACAAGTGCAATATCTCCAATACTGTTTCTATTCAACAACAACAACAACAAAAGAACAGACTTTTTAACTGTCCTTTTAAAAAGTCTGCCACTATGAAAAATATAGTAAGAAGCAAACTTAGCTCTGCAGCTCCAGTTCTCACCAACATCCCAGAGAGCTGTGCTTATGTACCTGACAGCGGAATTTAGTCCCTATAATTCAGAAGCAGGCTTAAATCAAAATATAGGGTGTGAATCTAAGGCACACTCTCAGACACATATTTCTTAAATAATAACTCAAATGTCAGAAAATTAAACTGAACCAACTAGATAAATATTTAAAATGATTTAGTGCTACAGATTTATGTCTAACCGACTAGCTCTACTCAGAAAATAAGTACCCTTTATGGACTCTCCATATATATTCACTCAGCAGACTGGAATTCTGCTCCACGTTGAACTTCTTTTCATTCTACTCATCCTCCTCCAGTTACGCTCATCTACACTTCTGCATTATTTACAGGACCTTCATTTACATAGTATTTTAAGTACCTTATAATTTATAACATCAATCAGGGAAGCAATATTTATCCCCATTTTACAAATAACAGCCGAGGTGCTGCAGTTACATTGCTTGCACGCAGCCACATTGGCAGGCATTGGTGATGAAATCTGGAACTTGAGACTAAAATCAAGCCTCTCCTTCCAGCTCGTTTCTATGAAGGTATTTCTTTTTTATGCTCCTGGTTCCCTAGTTTCTATCCTGATTGTCAGCAAGGTATGTTATCAGCATGGTTGAAAATGTAGTAGATCCGACAGCAGCACTATCTGTCCAGATTATCAAGCGGTAGTGATTGACACCCATTACCTCTGGGCTAAGACTTAGAGATGAAAGGTCTTCATCCTTGAAAATTAAATAAAAAGATGGAATCAGCAGCTGACCCTATACTTTTACTACACCACTATCTCCATTCATCAAAGGTCAAAACCTATCTCACTGGAAAATGAGGAACAGGGATTCTCTTCCAGAGTGCCCAGATTGCTGCACTGGCTTGCTGGATCCATGGAAGAGAAATGCAGGAGCCAGAGGCTGATTCCCCAGTGCCAGACCATGGCAGAGGAACCAACCCTTTCTAGTCCCATCTAAAGAATGTGCCAGGGACACAAGGAGCTGCAGTTGAAGTGGCCTCTGGAGTGAATGAAATTCAATAGCTCCAGAGCAGCTTCTAGGGCTGCCCTAAATCCTGTCAGGCTACAAAGTCATCGTCTCTGCATTTTCCTGGTTGAAGCTTGTGTGCTGCACCCTTTCAATTCACAAGTGGCTTTGGTAGGAGTGGAGTTGGTCCCTGGCACTGCATTGCCTACTTACAGCAGCCGCAAACACAAGGACCATGGATGGCTGCAATGTCTGCAGCAGGGACATGGAAGGGCACGTTACCTCTTACAGAGAGTGTTAATGAGTGTGACAGGGAGTGGGACTGCAGCAGAGCTTCAGAGTAAACCAAGATTTTGTCCAGAGAAATCTCCCAGGCCTCCACAGGTGTCAGTGTTAAAAGAAGTAGCTTAGAGGCATGAACCCAATCCCTTATGCCTCCCAGATATTGTGTAAATAAATGTGATGTGCAGCATGTAGGTTTTGGGGTTTTGTTAATGGATAAAACCAATTAATCAAGCAACGCACTCCTAGGTGCTTCCTAGGAGTATTTTCAGTGCTTGCTACATTGCCCCTTTTGGCATGGATGAGGCCCCCTCTAGGCGTTGCATAATACTAGCACCTAGATGATGGGGATGCTAGCAGCTCGGCTGGGAGAGCGGAGAACCAGCAAAGAAGCAGGAACTGCGCCAGCACACAAGCCATGGCAGAGCAGAGGGCTTAAGCAGAGGCTTGCATGGAGCAGCACAATGGCTGTATCTCCATCAGGCAAGTTTTATACCACTTCCAATACTGTCAGATAAAAGAGATAATAAATTCATTTTCTTTCCCTCCTCTCTATTCCCAGACTCACTCTCTCTTGCCTTTTCCTGCACTTTGACATTCCATCCTTTGCAACCAATTTTCACTCCCTTCACTGATGATTTTTAGCACATGCTACTGAATCTCTTTCCTTCTCTCTTTTTTGCATTCTCCTTTCACTTCTGTCTCACTCTACATACTTGCTGGCTTCTTCTCTGTCCTTTGCCATCCTTACCTCCTCTTATCTCTGCTCATCGCTATACTGATGCAGAGAGACAAGTCTTTTCCTCTCTCACGCTTCCACTGACTCTTCTAGGAGAGACTGTGAAAAGTGAAGTATACATGAAATTATCTGAGCAAAACCTTGGTATGCTAAACTAAGAAAACAACCTGGGAAGCTTTTAGCAGATGCATCTTATGGGCTGGAATCATCTTCTCTTACTAATGTGCTGAACAGTGCGGAGTGACCCAGACGTGGGAGACACTTCAAGGCCTGCTACTCTCCCACTATCTCATGTATGGAATGCCATAAGATATCAGCTAATCCACCTGACTAGAAAGCAGGGTTTTCAGTGTTGTGGTAGATCTCTCCTTTGAAGCAAAAAGCAAGAATTTTGTTTGTGCTTCAGAACATTTCTCGCTGTGCATTATTAATAACGTTTGACATGCTATAGCCCTTAGGTAATTAACTTGTACAACCACTTCTCACCTGCAGCCTGTCAGGTAGGGAAGGGTTCTAACTTCAGTTTTAATGTTACAGACACTCAGTCAGAGATAGCGACCGAGCTGGTAAGAGCCACTGGAAGAGCAGTGTCAGTGCTGGGGGAGAAGCCAGGAATCCCTGCTTCCCAAAACCCTTATTCCATCCAACTCGCTGAGGAAGAAGGTGGAGCTAAGGGCATCTTATTAGTATATGTGTAGGAAAGCTCAGTGGGAGGTATGGCTTGCTATACTCCCTGGGGAAAGGCTGAGGAGGTGACCTAGAAGAGGGATCTAAGGGCTCTGACAGGCTTGATATGTGGCAGTCTAGAAGCAGTCTAACTGGGGGAGAAGACTTAAGGGCAAATCCATCCCAGGGACAGAGAGACCCAAGCTGAATCTTCACATTCAACCCAGAAACAGAAACGCTGCAGAGCATCAGGCAGAGATATCAAAGACAGTAGGATACAGGCTGGCTCAGGTCTGGGTATTTAGTGCAGCAGGCTCTTTAGTGCAGGTGCAGTGCCACGGGGAGACAGTTCTGCTGCCTTCAGCTGCAAGGTGATGCATCCACTGTGTTTCTCACTGTGCTGTACCACAGGGAATGAACAGCATTGGTATTGCTTGGGGGATCCTGCACCATACCCCAGCATACAAGGTACACATGATCTTGGATTCAGGCTGGTGCTATATTATCTTGACCACCTTAAAACCAAATCCCAAGAAAAGGTAAAAAAAATCATCCTAAACAATCCATGCAAACCCTGTCAGCTCTTCAAAGCATCTGGTTGTTTATACATACCATTACAGCTTGCTGGAAAGTACTGTCAAAAAAATTATTGTGTTTTAAAATGGGAGCCTTTTAACTCAACATTACTCATCAGAGGTTGTCAAAATTTTCTGTTGAAACATCTTTTTAAATAGATAATTAGATTTTTTGACAAAAAGCGACATGGAAAGCAGTCGCTTTCCTTGAAAAAAAGAGTTTTTGTTGGAGAAATAAACGCTAAAGACTTTTCAGCATTTGTCTGAAGTTTGGGAGGTTACAGCAGTTTGCAGTTACAAAAAATCAAGATCCAAGAAGTCTTTGCTTGAACACTATAAATGCTGGGAAAAATTCCTGGGAGACACCAACACTGTCTTCTCAAAACAACAATTTATTTTTTTTTGTCAGGATTTTTAATGAAAAAAATCTTTCTCCAATCACTCTTACTAATCATATTTGGACCAGCTATAACTTGATTCATTTAAACAAGCAGCTTCAGTTCATGTTTTCTCTTGTACATGATGTTATACTGCCCACTTGTTCTACTCATGCAAACAAGTTTTCTTCTACCATACTAACACAAAAACGAACAAACTGAACTGTATTCTGCCTTTCACATCAAAGCAGCTGCTAGCTAACCCCTTTCTGGTAACTCTGAAAAAAGCAAAAAACACCCACCTTGTATTTCAGAGGAAAGGTTTGTTTTAAAGATTTTTGTAATTGCATTGTATCTTAAGTAAATTCTATAGGAAAGCCAGAGAAGATAGGGAATGCTGATGCTCTTTCCACAGATATATTTCTGTCTACAGATTCCCTCTTTACAGCTCTTTCATTCCTTATCTCACTGCAAATGACCTGTGCGGAACTGAGGAACAAAAACCTGGTATCAGATTTTTATAAATAATAAGGGTTTGTTTTTTAAAAAAAGTAATCTTAGAGGTGCATTTCACACAGAATCAGCTTAAATGTGAATTTTGAAAGCTGTGGCAGGATAATTTTTCTATTCAAGTGTATTTATTAATAATTGTTTTCTTTTCCTTGTTAATGTAGTGCTACTGAAAGTTGCCAGATTGAAAGCTCTAGAGGCATGAGTCCTATTTATTCACAAAATAGGTCAAAAATAGTCATTGAAGCAAACACTTTCCCACACACACATCTCAGCCAAGAAGGCACTGTTGTTTGTGCAGATTCAGTGATGCCAATTTTCTGTTCTTAGTTGCTAGCAAAGGTATTTGCTCTGTTTAACTGTGCTATGGACATCTCACTCCTGTGAACTATATTTCATGTCAGATCTTTAGAGAGGCAACACATTGTAAAAGCTTTTCATTAATTTATGACCCAATGATGTACCCTGAGGCTCAACTCTCCCTGGGAAGATTGGAGATGTGCCAGGCTTCCACCTCTCACATTTAACTCCAAACCTGTCTGCAGTTTCCGAGTTGTTGGGTTTTTTGTACAGAACTGGTGTATACACACAACAAGAAGACATCCTACTGCTCTCTCTGGTGTACACGCCTCAGAAAAGCAGAAGAAGTAGCATGGTCATCTAGGACCCAGGTTCCTTCGTAAGAATCCCCAAGCATTAATAGCATCCTCAACCTGCAGTTGACAATGGAAACAAGCCTTCATTAGAAGACATTCACTTCCATCAGTCCTCTAAACACATCTGGTTCCACACAAAAAGGCCCCTCTCCTCATCTCGCATTTCTACACTCACCCGTTCTTTTTCTCTGTATCTTTTATAACTATGTAGTGACATTCAACAACTGTAAATAAGGTTTGGCTGTGAAATCACAGCAGGAAGCATTAAAGTCACAGTGGGAAAGAATTCAGCTCTGTCTAAAAAAGCCTATTTGACACACACACACACACACAAAATCTATTGGCAATAAAGAAATTAAAAGGGAAGTGATAGCATACCAGAAACTGGTATCCTCCATCAAAGAGTATGTGTGTCAAAAATAGAGGCACCAAGATCACACCAGTAACAAACACCCTCATCTGTACAACAAAAATGTGAGGCAACTTTCTGCCTCCTGTGAGACAACCTGGGCCTCAGTGAACTTGCAGGGAGCGAGGTAGGGATTGCAGAGCAGCACGAGACTGCGCTGTGCTGCTCTCCTCCTCCCCACATTTGGTGAGCTGTCTCAGTTTTCAGAGACTGGTGAAAATCCAGAAGAATCTCTCACGTTATTATAACAGCCTAGAAAGTGTTTACAATGAATAGGCTTGAATAAGGCACATAATTTATTTTTTTTATGCAATTCCTTGCGCATGTCTTTTTTAGCAGCACTAACTGGAACACCTGCCAAAAACTTTCAGACAGATGAGATGCTTTCTAGTTGCAAACAAGTGAAAAGATGGATGATGCCTTCATGCCACGACACTTATCTCTTAAGTAGTTCCTTCAATACTGCTGACTCCTCATAATTTAAAAGCCTCAAAAACTGCAGCCGTTCCAGGATCCTACGTACAAGTACTCATGAGCCAAATCCAATATGCATGGCACACACATGCCCAAGCCATTTTTCACCAAATTGTATTTTTAAAGGATTAAAAACCAAGATATGTGGGGAAAAAAATCTGATTTTCACAAGAGATCTTGCATATACCCATATGGGAGGGGTGCCTCATATATGCCACTCAGGTGGCACAGTAACACTTCTATTTCCTAACTTGCTCAAAAACAGTGTCAAGAAAAGTCACTCTTCCCTCTGCAATATGCTGAGGGGGAGCAGGGTGAAACCTCAAAATTAAATCCAAGTTCAGCTCAAGCCTGCTCTCTACATTTCAGGAGAAGGCTTTGGAACCCTCTTCAGAAACCAGTTTTCTGGAGTTCATCTCAAGCAAAACTACCCCAAGCCCAGTCACTCTCTCTCCTTATATTAGTAGTCTCTTCCTTCCATGAGCCAGCAGAATGAAGATAAACTGTCCTAGCAGCATAAATACCTGCCAAAAGTACAGGATGAGGCCAAGCAGCATTGTCAAGTAACTGCTATTTGTGAAGTTTAGCGAGGGTGAAAATTTGCCATACTGAAGTCCCCAGCAGAAACAGCTCATGGAGTGGCTGCTTGCAAGCACAGTTAAAAAGAACAAGAATTCATCTCGGCTGTGACCAAGAGGGAGCTTACCTGCCAGACTGAGACCAGAACAGTCTCTTGATTGATTCCCCTCTTGGCCTCTCTTCTGAGACTGCTATAAGGTGCCAAGTGCATATGTAGTGGTGTGAAATGGTTGGGGAGCTCATGGAAAGAGAAGGGGGAGCGCCTGTCTCTCTACACTGAGGCCCTTGGTCTTTCTGTCTGAGTACAGGGTAGCTCAGGGATGTTGTATTCTCACTGACAGCATTTGTATATCAATCTTAAAACACTTGTTTACTGGCACTAAACCTTGAGAAGGCATACAGAAAATGTGCAAGATGTCAAAATGCATGTGGCAGAAGTTACCATCAAGTTCTCAGACTATGCAGTTGCATTGACTTCCACAGTGTTTCGATGCAGACAACAGTATCTATAGTTAGCACTAGTGACTGTCTATTTATATTCACCTCTTGCACACATGGGACACCTAGGCAACATGAGTTTGCCCTCAGTCCCATATACGTGCATGTGTATAGATGTGCTACAGATATATGGGAGACAGAATGCACAAAAAACTGGAAAGAGACAAATTCTAGCAGGAATGGAAACTGAAGATTACAGTGGAGGGCTGATATTTTTAGCTATGTTTCAACTCAGATGATCACATCACCTGAAGGAAAAGCTGGAGCATTTTAAGCTGTTCCTTAAAACAACAAAATACCAGCACCTCAGTCCAGTGATGGACAGAGCACCGGGGACCAAACACCAAGAACCCTGTTGGCATGACCGTTGTCCCTCAAATGAGAGGCTATTTAGAACTCAAGAGGACATGATAGAGCAGAAATGCCAGAAGAAAGGCAGCCTCATTCTGCATGGACTAGTGTAGGTAAGTTCAGTGGGAAAGACAAACTCCTCCTCTGGAGATGAAACAGGATGTGAACTGAGGAGAAAAGCCCAAGTGAATATCCTTAGATGTCAGTACAGTTCTGCTCTCACTGCCCTGTGAGAAATCATATTGAAATACCTGCAGGATGAAAAGGGAGTACTGAAGAACAAAAAAAAAAAAAAAAGGGGGGGCGGGGGGAGTACTCCTGTTTATTGCATAGGGAAAGCCAGACAAATATAATGTAAGGAGATCACTGGAAATTGAAGAAGAGTTTATTCAGACACTGTAAGGTTCCTGTCACTGGGACAGGGGCAGCATCACTCTGTGCCCAGAACCACTGAGACTGTAGCTAAAAATTTCTGCCTGAATAGAGTCAAAACGCCTCAGCCAGACTGTTTTCAAGAACACTCAATCCCCACACACACTTCTGAATTTGAACTGATGTCTGTGGATAAGGAGCTATACTTCTAAATTTATCGCAAGCCACTTAACTAATTCCAAATAAAACACCTTTGATATTTTGTGCAAGCAGCCTTCAAGTGTCCTCAAGAAAACCCCGACTACAGATTAATCCCTTGGGCACTTGCTGGCTAAGAGTTGTTGTCTCTTATGCTTATGCATTCTTCACAGATTTTTAATGTAAAACAAGATCTGTCTTCATTCACCAAAGGGTTACCAAACATTCCAATAATTAAACTAACAGCAATCAGTTAAGGAGCTCCCCAGTGCAAAGTCTAGTAAATATCAATTCCTTTCCTCCTCCAGGATAATGGACCAGCCAAGAAAACTTCCATCTGTGCCCTGCAGGGCTGTAGCTGACAGGCACAAATGCGTACTGCTCCATCTCTCCCCTTCCACCTACAGCCTCACTCCAGCTCCCTGTGGCAGGTGTGACATTACATAAAACGGGCCAACTTGCTTCGGTTATTCCTGCTTTCTCCAAAGCTTAACCCAGTCTAATACAACACAACTACAGCAAGTGATTAGAAAAGTGAGACCTAACAACTTGTTTTGAAAGATCCAAAATACATGATGATCACAGAAAATTAGAACTTACACGTGAGCTCAGCAGAGCATTAAGAAT
Source organism: Aegotheles bennettii (assembly GCA_013398125.1). Taxonomy (NCBI): domain Eukaryota; kingdom Metazoa; phylum Chordata; class Aves; order Caprimulgiformes; family Aegothelidae; genus Aegotheles; species Aegotheles bennettii. The sequence goes on from VZRW01008524.1 coordinate 387,028, forward strand.
GGCTTTCAAAATCCTCCCAACTCCCTGACATGCACTTTGTTTTCACCATCCCCTGCAAGTGGAATCTCTGGGACAGTCTTTCTCAAAAGGGTCTGTGTTCTCTCTAACTGAGCAGCAAGCATCCCTCCCCTCTCCAGATGCAAAACAGACAGATAAGATGGTGCAGTGGGAAATAACCACAACAAAGTATGATCAACCACAGAAACTTCTCTCTTGCACCCTTAGGATGAGGCACGATGTGTCTTGCTTGGATTCCCCTTGCAAGAGGGCCCGTAAGTTGGGAAACAGAGCTATCACATCCGTGCTGAGGAGGTGCCCACGCAAAGAGCCCAGCGCAGCATTTATTGAACAATGCCATCAAGATGTTCTTGATCAATAATTAGAGGAATCATGCTGCATCCTGAGCAACCTCACTGCCAGCCAAACCTATCAAGACTATTTAGAACAGAGTCTGATGCAGTCCCGGAGGAGGGCAGCTGCTTCTTTCCCTGGAGAGGGAAACACATGGCTTTTCCTGAGCAGAGATCCATCAGCTCACTGCTGCTGAGGGCTTCCCAAAGACACACTGCATCAGCACGTTCACTCATCAGTTTGGTTCTGCTACTGCCCAAAATAGTCTTGTTTATTTGTGAGCAGCCACAGCTGGAACCAGAGGTATTTGTGTGGCTTGTGCCATTATGTCTTAATCTTGGCAGTGAATAAAATCCACAGCGATTATGAAAATAATTTGCTCTTGTGAGGTAAATTTATAAAGCGCAGTGCATGCCATTTGTTTTGCACTAGGGAGTACATGTTTGTTACTGAAAATACGAAAGCAAAAGATTATTTGTTGATTTCAGTACTTACAAGCTGATTTAAATTTTACATCAAATGTTTACTGTAGTGATATTGAAACTTGCAAGAATCAACAGCAATAATCAATCCTAGCTGAGAACGTCCACCTTGCCACGTACTTAAAGGATATTAAGAAAGTGAAGCCTTAAATTTGTCCCTAAGGGAGTGTGAGGTGACACAAGATACACAGTAACAGCAAGCTAACTCGATCTTTGTCATCAGTATTTCTAACGTAAACTGAAAAATACAAGATTTTTTTCAATATTAACTCCATCAAAACTGAACTGCAAGCACATAAAGAGTGAATTATCTGTGCATTAGTGTTGATGAATAAATTCTGTGCACCGTTAATAATAAGTATGCTAGGAACAGTTCATAATGCTGACATTCCTCAGACACTAGAAACATGTGACAGCTGTGTGAATTTTATTCTGTGATTCAACTAGAATAATAACTAACCAGCTATTTTCTTCTCTTTTGTAAATAGAATGTAACAAAGGTATCCCTAAAATAAAACTAGCACAAGGTTAAGGAAATGGCATCTAAAGGTTACAAAAAGTAATTCCATCATGTGCATAACCTCCTTGTTGTTAGACTTTGCAGCAAGCACACATTAAAAGCTCTCTCTACAGTTAATGGGCCTCTAAAACCAAGGTTCACAAACTCAGGCAAAGTTTCCTACCCCAGAAATAATTTGCAAGGGATTCAAATTCAAATCACGGCTTGCTCTACCACCCGCTCAGTAAGATGTTGTGACACTGCAGTACTGGACTTTCTGCAGCTCTAAAGACAGAGTCATACAGTCAGAGTCTGAGAGCTGCCAAAGCAGTGCACAAAGGTCCTGAGCAGCCCCAGGCAGCAGCACATGCAGAGTAACTGCTGCCCACAGGATCCTGAGGCAGAAAGCACAGGGAGGGGGCAGGACGCTGACATTACTTGGTGTGCAACATTAGATCTTGCTTGAAAACTTACCTTGTAATCTACCTTGAAGAACAAACCTGTCGTAGGTGTGCTCTGGAGCCTGGCTGGTAGGCAAGCAGAAGCATAAATCACCTTGCAGCTCAGGCGAAGGCAAGACTCTACCTACCCAGCCACAGCCATCATCACGTAGCTCCTGCTGCCTCCCAGAGACATCAGGGGCTCACGCTGGGCGAATGCATCGACAGCATCTCCTGGAGAATGCCCCAGCCTACGTGCTGCAAGGTGCTGGTCTGCCCTTCTACAGGAAATGGGCATGGAGAGAGGACATAAGGGAAAGAGCAAAGACGAGGTGTACAGACGTGTTTTATCCACACAACAGCAGTTGTTCACAAGAGCTGCCCTATTATGTACTTTCCAGTAGCAAATTGCTGACTCTGTCTCCCTTAGGAAAACACATTCAGTAAAAAAATGCCCATATCTGATGGATAAACATCCAATATCTGAATGTCAGAGAGATGAAGGTGGCAATGAAAGCACAGGAACAGGGCTGATGGGAAGCAGTATGAGAATTTAATAACCATATTGACTATTGTAGAAAGGATTCACAATGACTTTTTAGAGGAAGGATTTTAGAATCTGGCTGTTGAAACTTTTGCTTGGTAACTTATAAATCCTATTAGGGAGTTTATAGACAAATTTGTTTGTTTCTTTAATTGCTGTGGATTAGAAGCCAATAATGGAAAAAGCCTAACTCTGAGTACTAGTTCATGCTGCAGTTTAGAGAAATGACAACAGATGAGTATGGGGGTTTTTAAACATAGAAATTTGAAAATTCAACTCATTGCAAGTATATGCTGTTTTGTGTAATTACAGTCCTCAATCTTGTCCTGACAGACAAGTTGTGTTTCCTATGTCTGGTCTACAGGGAGTTCTGAAAATAAGTAGTGATCTTTTCCTAAAGATTCTGGATTATCCCAGATTTCTCTAATGTGCTCTGATAAAAATGAAACTCAAGAACTAGATTTTTATACAATAATGGTGTGAATTGATGATGACACTGTCAATGACCTTGCTAGGGCACTCAAAACATCCCTGTGAACTCAATAAGATAGTAAAGCCTATGTTGACTGAATAAATGAGAGTTTACCTGCAGTATAATCATCTTCCATTTGGAGCTAAACCAGAATTTTACATTCCTAACTTACTAGGCTGTTTCAGGATTGAAAATGGGGAAAGTGAACAAAAGTGTATTGCGCAGCCCAATAGGAAATACTAAGGTCTGTTAGTCCTTCTACACTTGCTAAGAGCTGATACCAGGCAGGCTACTACCTGGAGTAGCAGCCACACACTCCAGTGGCAACTGCTGCCACCAAGTGTTGCTCCCAAGCCCTCTGCCAGCCTCCCACCACTGCACTCCAGGTTGTCCCCCATACCTCTCTGCGAGATATGCCAGCAAGCAAATGAAGAAGGGACGATGTGCTTTTAGTTGAATGTTGCCTGCCCAGCTCCAGCTGATATTTTAAATGGTTCATACCAAGAATTATCTAGAGCTCTTTGTGCAGTCATCCTGCTGAGAAAGCAGCTTGCCACTACTCACCTCTCTCAGATGACAGGAAACTCAATCTCTTCTCTATACTTTGACTGTCACCACAGGCAGAGGCAGAGAAATTAACCCAAGTATCTGAGATATCATTGTTCAAATAACTAAAAATTATCTTACCAAGAGGTACCTGGCACCAGCCTTATTACTACACAAAAAGAAGAAAATCAGGAGAAGAGAGAAATCAGCTGGGAAATCATCCCATAGTTCCATGCAGAAATAACAAGGATATGCATGTGGACACTAGATAATTTAAAGAGAGAAAGAATATTAAATTGATGCATTTGGGAAGGAAGAAAAAAGCAGGAAAGGTAAAGAAACATAATTCAAAGTGTTTATTAGAAGGTGAGAGGGAAAGGGAATTCTACCTAATTAAAGACCCACTTCTCCAGACCGATACTCCAGCTTGTGCTGTGAGATCATTATTTCAAACAGCATTTCTCCAGGAATCCCAAGTTTTGCAATGTAATTATGACTTCTCATCTCAAGACAGAAACTTAGTATTCATGAGGTCCTTTGACTTCAGCTGCCATTTACCACACGCCTCCCAAAGCTAATTCACACCAGGATCACCAACAGTAGAGTTCATCTAATTTGGAAACAAAATATGGGATTTTCAAGATTTGTCTGTGACCTTCAGGGTCATTGGGATCCCAAGTAGCCCAAGTGCTTTTAGAAATCAACACAGTATGGTAATTTACAGCCACATCTGCCAAAGGTACATCTTTGTTGGACAACTGCCCAACTAGGAGGTATCGCTGCAAGTAACCATAGCCAGATGTGGACAATCTTACTCGGGCTGCTGAGGAATGCTGAGCCTTTTCCTACTGATCACCAGGCCCTTTTGAGCATACTTCATGTCAGACGTCTCAAAATCAGGTAACCCCAATTCACTTCCCTCTGAAAAAGCACACCCTTTTGTAAGTAAATGCATCGTTGGTATCAAAACCATGCTCCAGATACAGGACTGCTTTCTATCAAAGCTAGCAGGTCAGCTTTCTCTGTGTGCTTTTGGATGGCTGCCCAAAGGTCATATTTTTCTTCACAGCCAATAATTTTGCATGTGCAACAGGGAGTGTAAAGTACACTTATAAGGTCTTTGTCTCTCTTTTGTGAATATATCCTGGAATTCTCATATAAGCACCTGCTGTTGCCACTGAAGAGTTCAAGGACATGGAAAAAGACCATTCTGCTTTCCCATTTCAAGGCCCAGGGCTCACCAAAATGTGATGACTTAGGAAAGGATAGCAAGCAATGGCAGCACCACAGACAAAAGGATTTACAAAAGAATTAATAAACGACTATCACTTCCCTTGCCTCAGGACTTTTCTGGATAAATTATTACTCTTTAAAGCAATGCACTGTGAGTAAGCTGCCTGACTCCTATTAGCATTAGTAGCAGTGGCATAGCATAAGCTTTATGTGCCAGCTCTGAGGATTAATCACAGAGTCGTATCTGTAGGGTACTCACTTTGAACTCAGCAAATCTTCAACAGAACAACTCTTCTTTGTCAGACCCTTCTTTGAAGAAAAATCACAAGGAAGAGGGTGGGCTGCTGGCTAAACCTCTTCTTAACCCACCAGCAGTTCTCCTTTAACTCTAACTGGACAGCAACTTTAAAGCAACAAGTGAAAACATTAAATAGCTCTTGCTTGCTCTATCTCCAGCAATATTAGCCAAGCAGAGGAGCAAGGGGGGGGACAATTTTTTTGGAGCAGGAAGAAAGGATAAAGGAAATCACACAAAAATAATGCAATAAATGTGCTATCAAGATGAGATTATTTGTTGGGTTTTTTTATACAGGATGAAAGCTGGAACACTTGAGAATAATTTCCATGTATGGATTTGGAAATCTAAAAATAACACCTCATTTGATACAAAAAAATGACAACAACTGACCCTAGAATAGATGGTGATGAATACATTCAATGCGAAATTTTCTCTATTCTCTCTTCCCTTAAGTGCTTGCTGGCACCTTTCCCCCAGCCCACCCCTTGTCATTTCCCTGAAGAGGGAGGAGAGGTAATCGTTTCTGAGCAGCCTCAGAGCAGCTCTGGCAGAGCAGGACAGCCATGACGGCCAAGGCTTCACAGGAAGGCGGCTCTGTCAACTCAGGACTTGTTATTGTTTGCCTGAGGTGCTGAGATTTTGTCTCACTTGATGCTACAGTGAAAGATTTTCACCTCCTGTGGTTTCCACGTGATGTTGCTCCATAAGCTTTTAGACCTCCCTTTTCACAGCTGTTTTGTTGTCCTCCACTCAGCAGCAGTACATCTCCCTGGCACCAGCTTTTGGTTAGTAAAACCCCCAGAAGGACCCACACAGGGTCACCAGCAGGGAAGAGGGGAGTGCAGGGATGCAGCCAGCTCTTGAGCCTCAGCCTTCCCCATCCCAGCAGCTGGAGAGAGGCCCATGGCCCCTCTGCATCACTCTGGCTGTGCCACAGCAGCACTTTCAGCCCGCTCCTTAGGCAACTTGCACGCCCTCGGCTTACAGAAAGCCAAAATCACTGACTCTACATTTAACAGTGTTTCTCCCACTTCACGACTGAGTAAGAGCTGACCGGTCCCTCCCAGAGGACTCTTGCTCTCCAGTGAAATCCACCAGTGCAACCAGTTCTCAGGGCCGTGTCTGTCAGGCCCAATTACAACTCACTTGCATCAGGGGCCAAAGTGCTTCCTAGAGAGCTAAATGGTAAGAAGCAAATAAATACATCACATAGACACACTTTGTCCCAAAACCAGTGGCTGGACAAAGCCAAGGACCTAAAGACTGGGGCCATGAGTTGAATTCATGCCCTACACATGGGTGCTAGTCCACAGGATCTAACCTCCTCCAGGAGAGCATGACAGTGAAGCAACACGTGTTCTGATATGACTGGCAGCCCCGGAAGCAGAGCTGCATGGCTGGCAGCAGCAGAGGTGCTGTGTTTTGGGAAAAGCAGGCAATACTGCAGGTGAAGGCTTGAGACACAGCAGTGAAGCTGAGAGAAGAGAAGAGAAGAGAAGAGAAGAGAAGAGAAGAGAAGAGAAGAGAAGAGAAGAGAAGAGAAGAGAAGAGAAGAGAAGAGAAGAGAAGAGAGAAGAAGGAATCAGCTCTAGCTAGAACAACAGTTTGCATGCAGTGATTAAGCACACTGGCATGGCTCTAACTGGGAAAAGTGCCCAGTACATGCCTGCAGTATGCCTGGTTTTAGCCAGTGCTGTCAAGTCTCTTGCTTTCCCAAGCAATATATTATTTCAGGCTTCCCACACACCATATCACTCCCACCCCCCAAATAAAGAGAAAACTCATTCCAGGAGCCAATGTTCTGTTCCTACTGTCTGTTCATTCACACCAGAGGCCCACCAGAATGGTCACGTCCAACCGTGTCTCATTGATGATGCCAGTATTGTCGCAAGAGAAACAAAACAACATACTGGATTCAAGATAACTGAAAAATCAGTTTTCCACTCCTCATGAAAGGAAGGGAGTCAAGCATAAGCTATTGATATTTTCTAGTAGTAATATTCCACGTACACTCTTTCCTCTCCTGTGCCACCTGCTGTACATCCATCCCAGACATTCATGTACAGGTGGGTATAAGATGGGTGCATACAACAGTGCCCACAATAACATTTTTATAACTTGGTGCTCTAGGTAGTCAGTGATCCTACCAGGACAACTATGTTCCTGACAATGCTGTGTACTGACACACCCTTTAAAACTACTTGACCAAGACCTATGTTTTGATACTTGAATGCAACAGCGAGCAAGCCTTTCCATACACAGCACTCAGTCAGGGAACCAAGCCCAGTGAATCTCACATGCTGTCCAGTCACGCTGCCTTCCAGCTATGCCCGCAAGGTCTGTTGGGGTTCAGTGCACTGGCATGGCTGGGTCCCGCATGGTTGATTGAATGATCTGTGATTCTGTGATTCTGTGATCTAATGACACCTAAATGAATTAATCATCCGGCTCTTAGACTTTTACGTACGTCTGTGCACCAGATGTGCTGTTTTACTGGATGTGATTTTGTGCCAATCGGCATTACAGATGTTGATTCACACCAAAGTATGGTCCTGTCCTCATGTCCCTTGCAGCTCTGCTCTGGCTGCTGTGGTGTAGGATATACATACATGGTGTAGGATATACATATCCAAAGCCATATGGCACTACAGCCAGTGTCATGGACCACTGATAAATGACAAAATAACAAATGAAGCCCTAGTCAAATAGTTTGGCCAGGATCCTCCACACACTTGCCCCAAGGCACATCTACCCATGGTGTGATCTTCATGTCTGTGCTAACGTCATCCCTCTGATGGGGTCAGTATAAATAAAGTGCAGGCAAGAGCTCTCCTGTGTGTCCCTCGGTACATTGGTTTTGGGAGCTGCCTGCTAGCTATTGGCAAACATACTTTTAATTGCTGTTTTTGTTTTGTCATTCAGTCGAAATGGAGAGATTGATCTCTATTGATCTGTGGAAAGGCTTGCTTTGTTTGCTCAACCTTTCTGTTGCTGATCAGGATCGTGCCAAGAGCCTGACACACACAGACTGAGAAGTAAATTTTAAAAAGTAATGAGTGAGTGATGGGAAACTCACGCCAGTCTCATTCACTATGAGACTTTGCTGCAAAAGGGAAGTGACAGAGGCAACAGCTTCTGGTTATTGTCTCAGCAGTGCCGGCAATGTCAGAAATTTGTTTGATTTTCACATGAATCTAATGCATCCACATTGGTGCATAATAAACAGAGGAGAGAGGTTCTCTCTATATGCAGAAGAGCATCTAGGTATTGCATTTTTATTTTCCTCAGCATCTTTTCCATTATTCCCTGTTCTTTCTTAGCTTCTCCCCAGGTGTTTACACACACCACCTTGGCTTCCTGATTCATATTCTTAAAGGCATCACTAAAAGCTTATCCAATTGCATCCTCAGAAGAAAAAAACAAACAAAAAACAACAGTGTCCCAGTCATACAAACAGTTTCTCTCTTCATTCACCACTCTTCAAGGCTGTAAGAGTCCTGCTCCTACACCTGGGAGTGTTTCCTCTGCTCATGTTTCCTCTGCTCATGTCCACAATATAGGTATAAAAGACTTGGAAAGCAGCAATGTTCCTCCACCTGCCAACCATACCACTAAACAGCCTTTCCCCTTATATCAACATCAACATGAAGGCAGCTGTCAAAGCAGATGGCTTTCTGCCCCAAACTAGTTCTCCCCACGAAGATGAGATTGATGTGTGGTTCAGAGCCTTCTGCAGAAAACTTATGGCCACATCAGCATTCTATCTTTCTCCTTCTTTGACTGAAGGTCCTTTTGCCAACTTCAGTGCCAAGCCTGAAATTCTTATAGACTATCACTGCCTGGGGATTAGCTCTCCTTGGTCTCCCACTCAGGTGGAACCCTTTCAGCTAAGGCATCGCACAGATTTTCAGAGTGCTCCTGACTGTTCTACCCTTGGGGTCTCAAAAAACTTCACCTAGCAGAGCTGTCAATTCAGCTCTTCATTGATTCCTCCTGGAAAATTTTGGGAGAACTACTCTGAAAAGCTAATCCTATTGCCATATTAAGAAGGTTTTGCATTTCTCTGCCCTGTTCCTTGTTACAAAATTTGTGTAAACTGTCTGCTTCTTAAAAAAATTCTCAACTCTTTCCACATGAAAAATCTGATCCTCCCTGGAAGTGATGTCACCACAGACTTTTCCACTTCATCAACTGAAGTCAGTACAGAGGGCTAGTGCTCCAGTGAAGTGTTATGTGTCAGAGCCAAGGCTCATTTACTGAATCAAAATCCTGCTTTCATGCAGAGAGCTAAACAGCAATTAAATACATCAGAAATAGTCAACACATAGGTCCTGATATGCCAGGTTCTGTGAGGGATGAAGACACTCCTGAAATGAGCTGAAAACCAGTTTAAACTAGGTTTATGTTGGACTAAATCACAGGTAACTTTAATATACCCTGGCAGCGGATGGTTCACATCTAGTAATCATGGTACAGGACTATACCTGTCCATTAATCAGTTCCTCACCCATGCCATTTTGGGATGAGGTGCAGAGCTGACTGTGGCCACTCTGCTGGCCAAGGAGGATTTGCCATACAGGACAAGTTCTCCCCAAGCTGCATCAGGAAGAGCATTTTGAAATTATTCACCTCCAGTTCTCCATTCAGTGCGCATTTCTTCCAGATTATTTTATGGCTATACAATAGGACTGATTATTATCATTTTTTAAAATGTACTCATTTGATCACTTTTCAAATTAAATTACAATTAAGATTACTTGCAGGTAAAACTGAGTGCCAGTATGTTATTCTTGCTGTGCGTATCAGTTGTCATGACAATCAGTGAGGACGCTGGTTTAGAGTCCAATTCATGCGTGGCAGAAAATCCACAGCACCTACACATTTTCTAATGGAGACTTCAAACATGTTTAAAATTATTATTGATTCTAGTTGCTCGCTCTCAGATATCTCTAAGGACCTGGTTTTCAGCAGGTGCTGAGGAATCCCCACTCTGTATACCTTAATTCATCACCAGTCCTGGAAGGTTCTTTTGCCATCATTTCTAAGAGAAAATCACCACTAATATATGAAATGGATTCTGGTTTTGGCCACTAAGCTTTCACTTGAAAATTACAATTTTTTAAAAAATTTCTTTAGAAAAACCATGATCCTTGATACAGGATTTTGCAATGGTCTTTTCTAGGAGATATGCTGCATAATCTCTGGCACTACAGGAGGCAGCATTGTCTAGCACTTACAGCAGCGGGAGTCCAAAGACCTGAGTTCTGTTTCTGGCTCTCCCACTCACTCTCTGCATGACATTTAGCAGGTCAATTAACTTTTCTGTAACTCTTTTTCTGCATACGAAATGGGTGTACTTGGGTTGTATTCCTCCTTCGGCACCTTGCTTAAGTCAGAAGGATACTGAGTGAAAACCATTGCCCAAGTGTTTCAAGATGCTGGGATGGAAGGTGCACTGCATGCTGTCAGCAGCAGCATTAACAGAAAAGTGTAATTGCAGAATCTGTTCAAATATCAAAAAGTCTAAAGTCTTGAAGCGCACTTTATTCTGAAATCTACTGAGTATTTTGCACCCAAATGCTGATTTCACATTATTTTTATCTCAGAATAGTTATTCTTGTTCCAGTAGGATTATTATTCTGGTATAAATATAAGCAGAACCAAGCTATTAGTCCCCAGCCTATTGCCCCCTTCTGATTAGGATCTTTGTGTATAGATTCATGCCACTACTTACTTTCTCCTCATACTGGAAAAAAAGATTAAGCCCTGCCTTGGCAGTTTAACACTTTTCTTCCCATGGCAACACAGCCAGGCATGAGAGTGAGTTATAAGAAATGGCATTACATCATACTCAAATATATGATTATAACATGCTGCAGAATGGATTCTACAAGGAAGACTGATTTAGTATGTGCCTATGATGATGAGTGAGGAGCAGCTAATACCAAGCTAATGCATTGCTAAGAATCGTATCAGATAAAATCAGTAATTCAGCCACCTCCATGTCCCCTCCCATAAAATTTTAATAAACCCAATCTTATGGGAGGAAAGAAAAGACAGGGACCCTACTGAATTATTTACAGTCCTAGTTGTGTATGGCAAAAAAGCCCCTCTTAGGTCAGTAAGTGATATTCTTCCATTGATTTTCTTCTCTCAGAATATCTAGGTGAGAAGCAAGTTTTGGGGAAAAAAAAAAAAAAACAAACAAAAACCCAAAAGAAACAGGGATGCAGAGGGCAAGCTAGAAAAGACAAAGCTGATGGAGGCAGAGATGAGAGAGAATTTGTATTTATGAAAGGGATATTGATCAATTGCATGCACTAGTGACTGATAGACTCAAATTAGCTGTCATAATTCCGGTGATGCAGAGGGACACGCAAACTCAAGCTCCATTAAATATAACCTACATCCAGAGCAGCCAGATGAGATTTGCAAGACTGAACTCTGAAGTCCCACAGGAGATACCTGCAGTTGATTTATATTCCTGATTTCCTATTCCCTCACCAACTGTGCAATCAGTTCCTGGAGGTGGGCAGGGAATAATTGAACAGCTAAACTGTGATTCACCCAGCCAATTAAGGAGTCTTGGGATGCGCCCTAAGACAAACCCTTCAGCTTCATCCAGTCTTCCTGGGCCAGAACTACATTCAGCTCTGACAACACAGCCAAAACCATCATGGCCCAGTTAACAATATAAGAATCCAAGGATGTAAAGTTTCATTATAGTTTTCACACATTTATATTCACACATTTTAGACCTTTCCAAAGGAGCAAGCAGGAGGATGTCCTGGTTGTACATGAGGGTCAGGTTTACTCTGTAATTCAATATACAAAGAGCATCACTGCAAAACAGTAATTAAAATGGCAACCACTGTCTAGTAGCTATCAACATACAAGAACCACCTAAATGTTTCAGCCTGCAGCTTCTGCCAGGGCCAAAGCCAGGCTGTTTGATTCAAAGTTTGTTGGCATCTATCTCATGCTGGCTGCTGTGATGTTCCCTTGTGGACGGTGCATGGCTTTGTCAACAAATCACAATAATCTCGTTTCCAAAATGTTCCACTTAAGTATTTTTTCTTGCACTGAAGCAAGGAAGCACCTATTTCTCATTACTAACCCTGTGTGTGGCATGTGGCATGTAATCACCTTGAAATATTTAACTGGCTGGCTTTCATCTTGCTAACAGTGTGGGGCGGGGCATCGAACTGGGGTATAAATAAACTGGGATATAAATCATCATAAATCAGGCATTAAATTGGTATATAAATCAAAAATTATAGAAGTCAGAGATGGAAGAGACCCATTAGATCATCCTGTTTGTTCTTTCCTGTGCTCTCACCCTAAGAATGCACAAGGCATCATTCTTGATTAGCCAAGAGACATAGAAAAACACCCATCTCTCCCCCTCTGTGTCTCTCAAGAGGGAGAGAAGGGAAACACAGAGCTCTGTATGCATATTAATAAAGCTATATTTTGACTGGCTGAATGACTGGAAATTATTAGCAGTGGTATGTTTTACCTGTCAACATCTCCACACTGCAACAGGCAAAATGTCTGTAATACTCCTTTGCAAAAAAATCACCAGTAAGGCTGGAGGGGGTTTGCTCTCAGTTTTCCTGCACTCAGAACAGCTCCATAAATACTCCAAGACTCTTTTCAATGATGAAGATAAAAACATGTCTTCTTTTTTCCAATGTAACAGTGGGAGACAACATAAAACATCGCCTAAAGCAATGGGAATCCAAGTGCCTGCACTTACAAATATAACAAAAACCCCAAAAGCAAATGAAACATACCAAAACATTATGAAGGCTGCCGAGTCAGGCATGCCAAAGCCAGGAAATACAAGAATGTGACCCTTTGAAAGGGTCGGTGCGAAAGGCGAGAATGCGGGCAACCCTCTAGCTAAGAGCAGTAGGAGCTGAGATCAGTCAGCTGACATAGAGCTCCTCCTCCCTCTTACTCAAGCACTTTACGCTTACCCCTGAAGTCCTTGGTGACTGTAAGTAAATTAGTCTAAGAAATCTCTTTAGAGGTGCTCTCTAGCCATGTTTTCCTCATTTACTCTGACCTAGTGTGCATTGGGTGACCATTTGAAGTCTGATTTACAGGATGTAGAGCACATAGTTGCTCTGAAAATCAATGGGAGCTGTGCTCTGAACATACAAAAGGCTATTTAATGTTACGTACTGTAAACCCCAAGTCTTCATCATCTCCAGCTGAACACCCAAAAAAACCCCAAACCAGCTAACTTTAATTTCCAGACCTTAATGGAAATCATACCCCACCTCAAAAGGTTATTAGATATTAATATATTTATCTTTACATGCCATGCTTCAGTATAATAATTGGAAATGTGACAAAGCTCGTGAAGTTCTCTGTCTTTGGGTCAGAAGTGTGATCATTGTGTGTTTTGCAATAAAAAGGCCAGCAATCGTATATTAAGCAATGAAAAAGAAACCAAACATTGAAAACATCATTGAATGGAAACAGAATATCCCAAATGTATGGAACAAGGCAAGGGTCTTGAAAACACAGTATGTGATCACAGTAATTAAAGACTTGATAATGAGTATGCTCAGAGGAGATGAATTAAGGCCAAGTATACAGCCTGAACTGTGCCATCTCTCAACTTTACATGCCTGTGTTTGCAACCTTAAAATAAAATCAGATGAGCATTTCTAAGTTCTTAACTTTAAAACAAACAACAAACTGCAAAAGCAGGAATTCTAGTGTGGGGTTTCTTACTGATTCAGAGGGTGGTGAGTGGTTTGTTGGCAGAATAAGACTCTTCAGATTTACCTCTGAGCCCCCTGTTACATGAGCTGGTGGAAGAAACTGCTGGCTGCAGGAGCAGGACAAGACCTCAGCTCTGCCGGCGTTTCACAGGTGTGTCAGCAGTAGGTGTACAGGAAGATCCCTGACTTGCACACTCTGAGGAGGGCTTTGGAGGGTGATCCTTCCCTGTTCATTCCCTGCCCCCCTCTAACACATGCAAACAACAGAGTTGGCCATTTTTGCACCTTCCCTTCCAAATGGGTCCAGTCCACTGTTCCAGCCCTTATCCCAGTCTCAGTGTTCAGCATTCCCTTGTCTCACCTCTCCTAACTCACCAGTACAAAGTTTCACTCCTTTCCCCGTCCTCATTTCTTCCCAAACTTTGGCCATGTTTCCTACTCAGATATTACTGTCAGCTCAGAACTGGGAGGCCTACTGACCTTCTCCCTTACTCCTGCCCTGCTCTTCTGTCTCTCAGTGACAAAGGTAGTATGGGAAATATAAAGTAGCATGCAGTTGGGAAAGCTCTTAACTAGTGCAGGTATTAAGGTCACAGCTATATCTAAGACCTAGCAGATCCTAAGATGAAACCTAGCAGAATGCAATAAAATCCCTTACAGATGTCAAAATAGGTCTTAAATTTTGATGCCAAAAAATATGTTTATATCTGAGCTTGAAATAGCAGGATATGAAGAAAACCCTACAGCAGAGAGAGAGAGGGAAATGAAGTCTGTCGCTACCACCTGGTCATTAGCTATGGGAATGATTAATATGATGGAGATCCAACAACACTAGACCTCCAGGCATGTGAGCACCTGCTGCCTGACTAACCTCCAGGATGGCTGCCCCGTCTGCTTTAATAACCAATGCAATAAGGAATGACATCATATTGTCAGCCAAATGGCACTGACCAGCAGGATGGTGTCATACTTGAGGGTATACCTCCATCTGGGGGTCGAGGTAGCTAATTAAAAATGAAACAGCATTTCCTTGTACAGGAAGATAGGAATGGAAGGAGACCCGAGGGAGTATGGGAGAGAGAGCAGAAAAAAGGAGAAAGAAAAGTGGGATGCTGCCTATTTATTTCAAATATTGCTTTCAGTAGTACCCAGGAAAAAAAAAAACAAAAGCAAAAGTTCTCTTGGGTCAGCACTTAATACAGATACAACAATGAAATATTTATTGTTGCTTATAAAAGCAGACAGGGTCAAGACCATGAGCCTACTGGTGTTACTAATGCATTGTCAAGCTCTAAACTTGAGCTTCTGTGCAAATCTCAGCATCTTGCTGAGAAGACTTGTGAAGCCTGTAGAACTTAGCAGTGTAGACATTAACAGTGTTTTCCGGAGTACTAATTGTTGCCACTGCCACCAGTACCATTCTCCAGAAAAGGAGATTTTCCCAGCACCCCCCAGTAGTGTTACTGGTTATAGGGAGGTATTTGAGTGTTCTGTAGGCCTAAATGAGGAAGCCTCAATCTCCTGCAAAGTTCAGACCATTAAGGCTGATAAAATCCATTCAGCTTTCAGTGTAGATGCTATATGAATTAAAATATTACCACTCTCTACATCCTGTAGAAATCCTTAATTTCCTCCAATACTTGCCTCTCTCAGAGTGTGCCAGGCTATTACTTTTGACTTTACAATTCATTTTTTATGCAAATGGCTTTCAGACTGCCACAAACACAGGATTATTGCAGTTTCCCACAGCACAGACAAATGTTATCATTCCAATTAACACAAGGCATTATGGTTCCTCTTCTCCTGACAATGCAGCTCCCCATGCCAATGCTCTAAATTCAGAGCCCGTATCTTGTGGTCCCACAGTAGAAGTGGGGGGGTAGGAAACAGGCAAAGGAGATCCCACAGCCCCAGACAAGCAGCATTTTAAAAAAGAAAAAAAAAATAGGGAATTCTAAACAATTCTCAGGAAGCATCAGCTACCTGTGAGTGAACTGGTTCTCTCTAAAGCAGTCTGGTGACACAAATTCTAAGCAGTGCAGGAAGAGATCAGTTTCCATAGCAATTCCAGCCACTTTCTGCCCAGATGCAGCACTCTCCATGTTCCTGGACACATAACACAGCTGCTGTGGAAGATAGGCCTGGGTGGCAATGGCAAGCTGAAGAAGAGCAGACAAACAGAAATTGTCTTTTTTGTGGCCAGGTTTACAAGTACAAATTTAGGTTTGTGATATATAGGGAGGAAGGAAAAATAACAGACTTAAAGACCCAGCTACCTACCCCGCACAACAGGCTCTATGAGTCAGCAAAATAAAAGCTTTTGGAGAGAAGGAATAATTTTTCATCTGTCTTTTGATCTGGAGACTTTCATGCAATATAGTGCAAGCCACTGGGAGCTCTGCCATACAAAGGCTCTGAGCACCATGCAAGCATTTGTCCCGTTTCAGCTACAAAGGCAGGAGAAAGGGAAGAGGCAGTGGTTTGACTTGTCCTCTGAGAGAAAAAAATATCTCACTCTTCAAGAGCACACACCAGCAACTTGCTTATTTACAGAGCTTTTAAGCCACAATACTTTCTACACCTGTCTTGGAGAGAAGGTGGCCCTGGAAAAGGCCCCTTTTGCCCTTCCCTTGCCAAGACAACAGTGAGGAAGACTGCAGTGACCCACAAGCATTAGCCCTGTGAGGCTCCAGGGAGGTCTGAGCCCACAGTCCTGCAGTACCTACACGGTTGTTCTTGTTGAAATCAATGAAGGAATGGATGCACAAAGAAGTCCCACAGCAAATACAAGTATGTTCAAAGGTAGAAATGAGCGAGGAAGCATAAGGTCTAAACAAAAGAGGCTAGAGGCAAAAATAAAACATCATCATGCTAGACTGGATATAACAAAGTATGAAGACAATCCCTCTCTTCTTATCTCTATCTTCCTCCCTTTTCCGCACTATTTGGCTTCCTCAAAATAAATTTCTAATCCTAATTCTCCCAGCAAGACAATGAAATGCAGATAGCTGGCTTAACCATACTTAGAAATTCCTCTCTGCATCTGTCTTCTATGCTGTGGTTACCCTTTTTCACAAAACAGTTGTTTCTTAAAGACTGCAGCAGATCGATTTAGAGCCTGGGTTGTCTATAGCCTATTTAAAAAAACAAAAAACAAAAACAAAGCAAAATGACCTTCCTACAGTCCCTTCTGATGGTATAAAACAACATCAACCCAACAAGTGTCTGTTTTGCTCCAAGGAGTAAGCTAGAAGACTAAATACTCCCTGGTCTTTGAGTGTCTTACCCCTCGCAGTGGCTTTAGAGAACAGCACTGTTGATTCCTAGAAGATGCCAAACTGAACATAGCACAACCTCTCATTGCCTTGGTGGTACTGCCACGTTCAAAGCAAACACAGCCTTTCAACTTCTTTGTCATAATATACATAATGGTTCCCTGAAGTTTCTGGGACCAGAGAAAAAAATTACCATCGACACAGACTCCTTTTTATGGTCAAATTTCTGAAAGTACAAGCTTCCAGTTAAAGTGGTTATTCCATCACCTGAAAAACCCCCTCACCCCTCCCAGTGTCTGTACCATATTCAACAGCTCAGACCCCTGCCATGATCACTTTCATGTTTTGTGAACATACCGAAAGTGAACCTACAAGAATGGCATAAAACACATGGAACTGAACATGCAAATAAATATAGAACTGTTCAGATTTTCTTGGATTATTGTTCTAATAATATATAATCTCCATTTCTAAAAGCATCAGTGATGCTGCTGGAGTTTTTCAGAAGCCAGAACTATGGACCAAGTTACTGTGTACATGACAGGGGCCTAATAGTAACTCAGTCATGTAATTACACTGACATTTTCCATACAAAGGCAGTTTACTCATGCTCAAAGTTGTTGGATACAGCTTTCTTCCACATCTCCCTTCCTTTCCCAGCTCATATAGACACTCGTTTTGTCTAATTAGATAAACATTTATCTCCTGACAGGCAAGAGCTGGCAATAGTACAATCATCCTTCCCTCCATCCCTATTTAACCAGAGATAGTTGAGAGGAAGTGATTTCAGGGAAGTGAAGTTATATTTCCCCGGCTCATGCTGCCATAGGCAATCAATTTGGAGCAAAGGTTCCATCTTGAAAATATCAAACAGAATGAAAAAAGACAAAATCAAAAATTATAAAGTTAGTTCCAACCATTTTTCCAGGTCCAGATGCTCCCCTGGATTCTTCTAGCATAGCTGACTGCACAGATAGAGGAATATCTGCTTTCTGTGCTGATGGTGCCATGGGGTCCTCAGCCTCAAATTAATTGCCTCTCACCCACTCCTGCAATTCAAGAGAATACGCTGGAGCATCAGTCCTGCCTGCCAGTCTGAGAAAAAGCAGTCTGCTGGGCATGGCTGAGGCCCTCTCTTCTCTGATACCCCAATCTGTAGTCAGGCAGAGCAACAGATTTCCTTCCCAGGCACACCAGTTTCCTACCCATGCACCAGGGAAGGAAAGTAATCATTACTGAAATACAAATACGGTGAAGGACAGCAGTGGCTTCAGCCTGGCAGAGGCATTTTTTTTAGTAGGGTGACCAGACACTCTGGTTTCACCTTTCCAGTTCCTCTGAAATTCTCCAGGATGCCATTTTGCCTCAGTGTTTCATCAAGGGATACTTTTTTTCCATCTCATGCTACCGATCTGAGAAATTACCCATGGTAAGTGTGGGAAGAACAACGGGCCTGAGCTTGGCTCCTTTTGCTGTTTGCCACAATCCTCAGGAAATGGGAAATTCTGAACAGGAAATAGTTCAGAGGAAAATAATAGCCAGGTTCACTTGGAAACAGTGTTCTACCTCAGGATGAGCACTGGTGAGATGAAGCAGCTGTGCCCTGGATGAAGGTACAGAACCAGGTTGGCTGTTAAGGCAGGGACTAAAATTACAGAGACTTTATGAAGGGACTTAGAGTCTTGCCCCACTTTATGTCTACTTCACTGCAAAAGGAAAACATCTCCCTCAACCAAAACACAATTTGAAAAGATTGATGTTGCCCTTGTCTTAAAACAGATGTTTTAGAGAAGAAACAGCAAGGTTGCAGCTCCTACACAGGAAATAATCATATAGGTTTGGTTCATTCCTAAATGCAGTGACCTCTAGATCCTCCAGTGGCTAGCCCCATATATCAGGCACTCACCATTGCACCTAAGTGCTCTGGAGAAGAGAAAGCTTCAGCAAAAGTATTTCTTCCCTTCCCTGTCTTTAGTTATGGACATTTGAACTTCGGTTCTATCCACGTCTACCTACACTTATCTGACTCATGAACTAGCAAGAAAATCTGGGTCAGAAGTATGCATGCACACCCACACACTCGATGTACCCTCCCCAGGGAGGGAACAAGCAGCCTCACCCTGAAAGTGCCTCAGACCAAATCAGACATGTAAATGTGTGAGCACTCTGTGTCTAGACTGCCACTTTGGAGACTGCCAAATGCCCTACTGAAGGCTCCCATCAGCTGCCAACACATCAGGATCAGGAACTTGCTGATCCCACCAAGAGATGCACATACCAAGTGTCTTACGTAATTAATACATATTAATGATGATATTTGATCTGGGGGGGAAATACAAACACAGCTTCAGAATAACCCTTTACTTGAGCCACTGCTGAGATAAAGATTAAATTCTTTAAGACAATAATTCCTACATTAGTGAGATTCCCAGTGGATCTTTGCAGAAAAGTCATTGTTGCTCACAGCAGTGGCAAAAGCACACATACACAAACAAAAGTGTAAACGCAAGACCCTTGCTAACAGAAGATGTCTTGTTTGGGGGATGTGTTTCTTTTTGCACACAGATGAGCAATGTTAACATAAAACTGACACCAGCAGAGATGACAGGTGGCAGCAGAAAACCTGAAGGGAACAAAACGGCCTGACCCTCTGATTCCAGGGACAAATGAGCACAGTACTTTGCAGAACCAGCCTCTTACAACCTTCTGAGAGGCATGAGTTCAATATTCCTTCTCTTCATCATGTCACAATAAAAATATGTATTTATCCACACACAGACACATTTAAAAAAGAAATTAGGAGTTTATTAAGACCTTTTAGATCTTCCTTAATGCTTTACCAGATCTGACCAGGTGGGCATACAAACACTAATGAGTCTCAAACCAGGCCTTACCTTACCAATGCAGGCAACAGACTACATCACTACACCTTCTCCTCCCCAGGGCTTAAAAGGACTCTGCCAAAGGAACAGCCACATAAGGCAGGAGTGAAACAGGGACTGAAAGCCCTGGGAACACCAGAGGTCTTACACATTTCTCAAGCTGACAGTCTGGACAGTAGCTTCTCACCACCACCTTTCAAGGTTTTCAGTCAGAATCAGCATCCCTCAATCCCTGACATCTTCAAGGAGCTGCTAACTGCTTCCACTGAGACAGAGGAGCTCAGGACATTCATCAGTCCCCATGACTATGTAGTAACAAGAGCAAGTTGCAGTGGCATCCTTCCTTGTGAAATCCTACCTCTTCCATTTTACTAGTGAAAAACCTTTTCCATCTCCAAGATGAGACAGAGAAAAGCTTTAAGGCCAGCCCATACATCTCAAGGCAATTCCACCCCTTTCAGATCTTGTTGCTTCAGCAAATGTTACAAGTCGGTGACCACTGGCTACAATTATCACTAAAGGCTAAGCTCCTTCCCTGTGCCTTGAAGGGTCCAGCATTTCTCTTTCTAGATCTTCAAAGAAGAGTGATGCCATACTCGCCCAGGAGCTGCAGGCAGCAGGACTTATTCTACAATAAAAGCCAGCAATGAATTCTGCTGGAAGCAGGAAACTCAGCAGTAGCATGAACTGCATGAGAATGCACTCACGTACAGAGCATCCTACTGAATTAAAAAATAGGGCATTGATTTTGTTATTCATTTTTGTATTTAACTCAATATTAATCTCTGCATATGAATGCCTCTTCCCCACCACCACTTTTTCATGCCTCAGCAGAATTTCTAGTCAGCAGCAGAAACAGAGATGTTGGTCCTAAGAACAAATCGATCAGTCTGCTACAAAAACAAACTGTATGTGAGAAGAGGGCTCTGAACAGGTTATCAGTCAAAGCCTCTGTTCTCATTTATTAGTGAGTACCTCCCTCAGTCTGCATGTGAGGAGAACAGAGAAGAAAGCCAGCAACACTTACGCAAGGCATGCCACTCATCCTGGCGGATTGTCTTGGTGATGTTGTAGGTGAGGTTCTTGGGAATGGTTGCTGAGGAGTAGTGGTACTTGATGTACGTGCACCGCTCAATTGCTCCTGGGAAGGACAAAATGCAGAAAAGAAAGTGCTGTTAAATGAATGCAACATGTCCTCTCAGCTGTAGATCAGACTGGCTTGACAACCAAAAGCAAGGGCTAGGAGCAAAGCAATCCCTGTCATCAGTCCACTGTGACAATCAATGCTCTCTTTGGCCCATGACAAGCACAAGCTACCGGTAGGGTAAGCTCCCATCCAAGCTTATGACACACCAAAGGCCCTGCAGTAGCTGCCAGTCTCTGCTTTCACCATCATACATATATGTGGCAAATGGGCCAAGGCCAACTGAATGAGGTTCAACAAGGCAAAGTGTAAGGTCCTGCACTTGGGTCACAACAACCCCATGCAAAGGTACAGGCTTGGGGAAGAGTGGCTGGAGAGCTGCCTGGCAGAAATGGACTTGGGGGTGTTGATCAACAGGCAGCTAAATATGAGCCAGCAGTGTGCCCAGGAGGCCAAGGCCAACCGCATCCTGGCAATAGTGTGGCCAGCAGGAATAGGGACGTGATCGTCTCCTGTACTTGGCACTGGTGAGGTCACACCTTGAGTACTGTGTTCAGTTTTGGGCTCCTCAGTACAAGAAGGACATTGAGGTGCTGCAGCATGTACAAAGGGCAATGAACCTGGTGAAGGGTCTGGAGAACAAACCTTATGAGGAGCAGCTGAGGGAACTGGGGTTGTTTAGTCTGGAGAAGAGGAGGCTCAGGGGAGACCTTATCACTCTCTACAACTGCCTGAAAGGAGATTGTAGTGAGATGGGTGTTGGGCTCTTCATTTTAAGAGGAAATGGCCCAAAGTTGTGCCAGGGAAGGTTTAGATTGGATATTAGGAAAAAATTTCTTTGCTGAATAGGTTGTCAGGCCTTGGAACAGGCTGCCCAAGGAAGTAGTGGAGTCAACATCCCTCAAGGTTTTTAAGNGGGGTGTTTAAAAGACATGTAGATGTGGTGCTTGGGGACATGGTTTAGCACCAGACTCAGTAGAGCTTGGTTAATGGTTGGACTCGATGATCTTAAAGGTCTTTTCCAATCAAAATTATTCTATGATTCTAAATCACCCCTTCTTTCATTTATTTTCTCTGAACCATGAGCTAGCAGCAGGCATACTGACATTTACTGGGGAAAAACCATAAATTCACATCTTGGCTTATGCTGTAGTAATGTGCCTCAGTGCCCATATTCCAGGAGATACACAAAGCAAACATCTTTGATCTTTCCTTCAGTAATATAAAAACAACACAGGAAAAAATAAGATAGATAGATAGATAGATAGATAGATAGATAGATAGTGAACAATTCTCCTGTGCCCCTTCCACCCCAGAGCCAAGAAGCAAGACAAGCAGAAGCACAAATGACAGGCTATGGTATGTCTCTTGAAGGTACCCTGACACTTCCATAGCAGGCTCAGAAACAGAATTTATTGGTACCCCTGAATAATGAGCCTCAGATGGCAACACAAATGGCTGAAATGGGCAATGCTTTTCCTCTGTAGTCAGATTTCATCTGTGTTCTATGGAAAAAAGCACCATGTGCTGCTTCTGTTTGTCTTCTGGTCATATTATTACATTTGCCTTTTACAGCCACTTTCCTTTCTCTACAGTAATCGCACCCCTGGGCCCTTATCTCCTGGCATCTCTGCACAGTTAGTGTCCTTAGAGGAATGGGTCTGGCATAGCTGGATGTTTTCCATGAATTATAGCCTAGCCAAATTCACATCTGATCAGAAACCTGTGATAGTGCAACCATTCCTGCATTGATGAAAACAGTAAGGTTTCCTACATCCCTTTTGCCAGCATCCTCAACTAACACCGGCTTTATTAGACCTTCTCACTAAGCAGTCAGATTCAAAGCTCATGAAAGTCATTTTTCTATTAATCTTACGTATTTTGGATCAGGCCTTTAATAACTAAGTAGACATCCTTAATGTGGTTGGCCACATTGTTTGCTACTAGCTCCCACTGGTCAGAGAAGCAGCTATGCTGGAAACGCTTTTATGTATTAAAAATACATTAAGACAGACACTCAATAGAAGAAATTAAATGAAGCAATGAATTATATAAATAAGAAAGTGTGCTATACACTGAGAGGCAGGTGGAGAACACTTACTGTCAGCCTGAACTGAAAAGGCAGAGCCATTAGCCTTTATATCGACAGCAGCAAGGGGTTAAATATGCTTTCATGCCACTAGAAATACAGGTTTCTACCTCTGGTTGTAAAACATTACTTGGCATGAACTTAGATCATACACCATGAATTCACAGCATGAGTAAGCAAACCCACAAAAGAAAATTATTAGCTACATGGTAGTCTACTAGCATCTTCCAAAGTTAGTGTAATACAAGCATTTAAGGTCCTCATTGTTTGCTCCTCTTCAGCATTCTTCACATTCTGCCTTTGACAGCAATTAGATTAGACAAAGCCAAATATTATAGGGGAAAAAGGCAAAATATTTACATATGCATCCGCCTGCCCTGATGGCGTGATGGGCTTCTGTGTGAGTCTGCACCATCTGGGCACCAAATGTACGCCCAGAATTAAAGTTTCAAACCAAGAATACTATTTTTAAAAAGACAGCTAGTGTGCAAAGAGCCTTTAAAAAGCCCCAAATCACAACCTTGCCTTCTTATAGGTTTTCCCATCCCCTTTTTCCAGCTGCTTTCATGGATCAGAAGCATTGGCAAGAAAATGGAAAATGCTTATTTGTCAAAAATAATCTTTAAGTTATCAGATACCTGCCCAGAGAAAAGATTTATATGGAACAGCAGACAAGGATACAGAGCCAAGATTTAAAATAAAAGCATAAAGAAGGAAGGAAGAAAAAATCCTGTTCCGTTTGCTATAACTTCTTAAGTAATCAGCAGAAAGCACCTCCTCTTGCATCAAAGAGGCTAATTTCTAGTAAGGTCCATCAAATGTTTTATTCTTACTGCAGATGCTGTTAGTAGTAATGCAGTGAGTTGCTCACTATCTTGTATCACCAAAGCCTAATGCAGAAAGAGAGATTATGGTCTGAATTCAGGTCATCACTTCACTGTATATATAATTTGGGCCTTATGTTTACATCCTCATTGCTTCAGTGAGACTTAAATACAGGTTTAAAGACTCTCTAGAACTAAGAATACAACTGTGGTGGCAGTGGTTCAACAGTAGCTGAAACACAGGCAGATTTGAATGGTAAATCCCATGATGATCTCCTTTCCAGCCATACAATGTATTTCAGCACTGTTCTCACCTCTAAATAACATGCTGTTAGTCAATAAACATCATGACTCCAACCGAGACTTTGTAGGGACCAGAAGACAAAGTCCTCTTCAGTGTACATGATGAGATACATTCTCCTTTTTCCCATACTTGTCTCTGAAATACTAAGGCTGACCACTGCATGCACTCAACGGGGCTGAGCAGAGTGCAGAGAATTCACGTGTACCTGAGAATTGTCCCCACTATTGTCTTACACGGGGAAACAGACCCCCAGTTCAGACAGACATGGATCCTGCTGCTGCTGGATTTTCACCCTTCTCTGAAGCATTAAGTGTAGGTTCACTGCTAGAATGGGTAAGCCTGATTAATTTGTTGTTACACAGCTCAAAATACTTCAGTCTAATACAGGTTACTGGGCTCAATAAAGGGATAAAAGGGTAAAATGATATATGATATACTAGAGGTCAGCTCACACAAGCTAATGGCCCCTTTTGGCTTTAGGCTATTGAACTCTCCTGCGAATACTGAGTTTAATACACTCAGGAGAATGTAGTTGAGAGTTTCAGAGCTGTCTTCTATCAGCTTCCAGCACTTCAATTACTTCAGACTCTAGAACAGCAACAACTGGAGAGAGCATGCAGCCATCTTCGTCCCATGGCTGCTGCTGATAGGAGAGGCAGGCAGGATCTTACTGGGAACCTCAAGCTTTTCATGGCCCAAACTGACAAAGGTTTGTGACTGCTTGGCATTTAAACATAAGCCATTTATCTAAACCTCCTCTCACAGGTGTAGAAGAGTGATCCTGCTGAGTTAATGCCACTGAATCAAGGTATAGTTAGCTAGAGGTGAGAATTAGCTTTTGAAATTTAGAAAGAGACTTTCATTTTTCTGGATCTGCCAATAAAAATTAGGAAAATTCATTTATAGCAGTGACAATTTTATACTCCATAGTGTTTCTTTACTTGTGCCACAAAGAAAAGAACTTGCCTCAAGACCCCCAAACATCCAGTTCCTGGAGGTCCCTGGGTGAGCGGAGGCAGTGACTGCAGCAAGGATCAGAACTACTGCTCAGGGAAGTTCACTCAGAAAAACCCTAAGAAACCCTTACCTTCAGTGAATTAACAGTTATCCTCACTGCAGTCTTTGGGGTGAGAGGGGAAGCAAGAGTAAGAAAAAAAACACCCAACACTTTCCCTTCCATAGCCCCTAACTCAGAAAGACCAAATGAAACTGGAGCTGAGCTCTGCGCTTTGCTCAAATGACTGGGGACAGTATTGATAAAGCAAACCAGTGAGCGGGTTTTTACACCTATGCAGTTGCCATAGCAAGGGTATAGCTGGCCACAAGAAACATGAAACTACCAAAAGCTGCTCCACTACCATATGCAATATATTCCATGTTCCTCTGATCAAAGGTAAATGTTTGCCGAAACCCTAAAGTGGTTGACATCTTCATCTGGAGTACTAGGAAAGGGATCAGTAGGAAGATGCAAGTAGAAAGATGCAGAGCAAATCTGCCATACCATCCTCACATAAGCACAGATGCTCAGAAGGGATTCAGCAGCTGTAGCTTTGTGGTTGGCAACTCTCTGTTCCAGCAAAGTTCAGATGCCAAGTAAAACTGAGATGAAAAAACTAGAAATAGCTTCATCCATAGCTAAGTACTCATGGCACCAAACATGCCACTCCGCTTACTGATCCACTTACCTTCTCAGTTCCCCTCCCACATCCATTGAGCATTTCTCCATGCTATCACCTTATTATTATAGAATCACAGAACAGCAGGGATTGGAAGGGACCTCTGGAGATCATCCAGTCCAATCCCCCCACCCAGGTTCACCCAGAGCAGGTGGCACAGGATCGCATCCAGGCGAGTTTTGAGTATCTTCAGAGAAGCAGGCTGCACACCCTCTCTGGCCTGTCTGTCCCAGTGCTCTGTCACCCTCAAAGTAAAGAAATTTTGCCATATGTTCAGATGGAACTTCCAGAGCACCACTGAAAAGAGTCTGGCCCCATCCTTTTGATATTTATAAGCATTGATAAGATCCCCTCTTAGTCTTCTATTCTCCAGGCTAAACAGACCCAGGTCTCTCAGCCTTTCCTCACAAGAGAGATGCTCCAGTCCCCTCATCATCTTTGTAGTCTTTCACTGGACTCTCTCCAGTAGTTCCCTGTCCTTCTTGAACTGTGGAGCCCAGAACTGGACACAGTACTCCAGATGTGGCCTCATTAGGGCAGAGTAGAGAGGGAGGAGAACCTCCCTGGACCTCTAGCCACACTCTTCTTAATGCACCCCAGGACACCATTGGCCACCTTGCCTACATTGCCGGCTCATGGACAACTTGTTGTCCACCAGGACTCCCAAGCCCTTCTCCCCAGAGCTGCTTCCCAGCAGGTCAAATCCTAACCTGTACTGGGGCCTGGGGTTATTCCTCCCCAGGGGCAGGACTCTGCACTTGACCTTGTTGAACTTCATGTGGTTCGTCTCCACCCAACACTCCAGCCTGTTTAGGTCCTGCCGAATATCAGCACAGCCTTCTGCTGTGTCAGCCACTCCTCCCAGTTTGGTAACATCAGCAAACTTGCTCAGGGTACACTCTGTCCCTTCATCCAGGTCACTGATGAATGTGTTGAACATTATATAATATATCCTCTTCTCTCCATTAGAAGGAAAATCCTTAAACTGTGCTATAGCAGGAATATCACCTGAAAATATTGTGTGATTCTTTTACATTCAATTTTCAAAACTATCCCAATATCCTGATGTTAGTTCAGCTGCTAGTTAAACACAGCTCCCGATACATTACCAGAGCTGTAAACACCACCCAGATAGAGGGCCCAAACTGTCCAGTAATGCAGGGGGTGACTGAACCATACCCCCACTCCAAGCTGAAGAGGGTTGAGATCAATTCAAAGGATACTGCTGGTATCCATACTGTATTTGTCTGGTGGGTAGGCAGACAACTTTTTTCAGAACTTTTGGGCCGGTGTCTTTCTTCACCACCAAGGCCCCCCCCCTTTCCCCCTCTTTAAATACATTATTTCAACACTTGCAAACTCCTCCAAGAAACAATCTTTATCCATGATTAATTTAAGAAATACAATTAAAATTCAAAACGCCACCAGGGTATCGGTCACATCAGTCCTAAAATTTGGATCTCAGAAGTGTCCAGAGGCATTTGCTCCATGAGGTCAGCTTGACTTTTGCAAAGAAGCCTGTCAAGTTTCAGGAATTGATACTGTCACTGTGATCATATAGTTTAGTCTTCTGCATAATAAAGACCAACTCGTCTGACAGCTGGCAACAGAAAGCAGTCGTTCAGATTGTCTGTCATGAGACTGGTAATCTGTGAAAGCAGTTAGATAAGTGTCAGTAATGTCACTTCAGATCCAGCCCAAGATAGCACCCATAAGAGTTGCTTACGTGGGTTACCTGACTATACTCCCCTCATGCCAATAAAGGCTATGAGATTTCCCTAACTTCCAGGGTTGCAGATTGTGAAACCATCTGTAAGATTCAGGTACAGATTAGCCCAATGCCTGTGAACAAGTTACCTTGTTCAGGTGAGCTGGAGGGCTGACAGCTACACAGAAGAATTTCTCCCACTCTAAGACTCATTGCAGCAATCCTTGGGTCAGAGCAATCAGAAATGTCAGACAGATGCAGGGAGCCAGCATCTCACTCACTCTGGATGAGCTATGGTGTGGCCATTCCAGACTTCACATCAAGCCAACATTGACATGACAGTCACCTTGCTTTCTGTAACGCGCAGAGATCTGAGACCAGGTGATAACCATTCTTCTCTTGTAGTATATATGGTGATTTCTAAGAAGGATCCACCTGTGCAGCTAATATTTGTTTTATTACATTTCCTGCCAAGGCTTTTGGTATGATGAGTTTCCCTGAAAATACTGACGTGGATGTCCTGAGCCTTTGCTACCTCCAGGCAGCTTTTCTTTCTTCTGTGTTGTAGATACCTCTGGATGAACGGTTTGTAGGAAGCAATTTATTCTATAAAAATTCACCCGTTGTGCTAGCTTTAATTTTTACAAATCTGTTTGAGAATTACTACACAAACATTTCCTAGTAAAAGGAATCTTAGCCTCTGGCTTGCAAACTGCACTACATATATTTGCTATTCATTATGAGAAACTGCCTTCTGTATGAGAGATTGCCTTAATCCCATGGCTTGGTTGCTGTTCCCTCACTGGGTGAGTATATCCATACCAAGCTGACAGAAGACATACATTGGTCATTTAGCCTCTAATTGTTTCACATTATCTGAATAAAATTTGTAGAGCAGAGAAAGTTTATAGGTTTTTTCTTAGCATAACATTTCAGTAAGGTTTCCAGGGACTACAATCATACTTAAGACCAGCATCAAGTTACACAAAACAATTGCATGTAGCATATATATCAGCTAATGTTCAGTCTTGAAAGTCTTCTTTCCCTTGGAAAAGTTCACTGTTAGATTGTGCTAGCATTTTATGCAGCCTCCAAACCAGTCCTGGCCATTCAGGCTGGTGCAGCTTAGGAATTATTGCCCTCAGCTGTACGTGCTGCCCTCAGTCTCTTAAATCATTTAATATGAATCATCAGAACTCATCTGGAGGTACCTCAATCCAGGTAAGGTTGTGGTTGCAGTTTCAGGATGCATTAACTGGTCAAACTAAACCCTGGAGGAAGGCAGGAAGAGAAATTAGACTTTACCTTGACCAGCTGCTATGACAGAGTTGCAATCAGATATGCTGACTAATTAATGAACCCCTGATGAGTAACTATCTTCTTAATAAAGGCAGAAAGTTTTGCAACACACTTAGCTGGATTATTTCAATACCTCTGCAATAACACTAACCATGAAAGTACTGGTTGCATATTTGCACCCATCTATAAATATATTAACGCCAAAAAAGGAGGAACATTATTCTTCTGCGTTAATTGTAGAATCATTTATGTTAAAAGGGTCCTCTAGATGTCAGCCGGACCAATCCCCTGCTCAAAGAAGCAACAATTTCAAAGCTAAAATCAAATTCAGAGATAGTTCATGTTGCTCAGGGCCTTGTCAAGTTAAGTTTTAAATACCTCCAAGAATGGAGATGCATAACGTCTTTGAGCACCTGTTCCAACATCTGACCACCTTCATTATGATTTTTTTTCTGCTAATATCTAATCAGAATTTCCCTTGGAGCCACATTAGTATCTTGAATACTAGAATACCTAAGGGTAAAGGTCTAAAAATCTAAGAAGAATATGCAAATAACATCACCTTAATCAACATGTCTGATGAATATTCATTAACTTATATGCATAAATAGAAGTCAATGTTCTAATTAATGGAACTCAAGATAGATTTTCAGCTGCAGCATGGGCCAAATTTTTAGAACAGGAAATCATATTTGTTCCTGTCTGGCTCTGGCATCATCCTGAACTGATGTTCAGCTTGGTCTGCCCATAGGACTAGTTGCTACTTGTCTTAGATAAAGTGGAACAACTTCTGCTACTGGTTGTTGCTTGCTGTGGGCTGCAAGGAAACTGGGCTGATGCCTCCCTTCAGCTGACAGGTTGGGGTTTGTGTCTTTTGTGTTTAAGACTAAGTTGCTAGTTCCTCGCTGCTCCCTCTGCAAGTGGGTAGGAGTCCACTACCAGCTTCTACCACCAGTTACAGGTTCGTACAAAAGTCAGAAAGAGGGATGTGATACCATCTCCTTCCCCATTCACAGACAACCTGAGAGTCTCATACTGGGAGAGACAATGAATGTGTCTATGGTAACACTTAGCATGTATCAGGAGCACGCTTTTGAAAATGACCTCCTGATCATCTCTAGTTACCATGCTTTGGTTCATAACACAACGTGCTGTAAGACGATGCCAACTAGATTCTTCACAAATAAAGCTAAAGTGGAAGATGAGCTAATGGGAATTCAACTCATGGTACAAGAGCAGAGCCAGTCTGAAGTAACATCCCCTCCCTGAAAACACACATGAAGTGAACATTAGGTCCAAAGTCCCAATTGTTTGTTACAAATCACAGAATGGTTTGGGTTGAATGGGACCTTAAAGCCCATTCAGTTCCAGCCCCCCTGCCATGGGCAGGGACACCTCCCAGCAGACCAGATTGCTCCAAGCCCCATCCAACCTGGCCTTGAACACTGCCAGGAAGGGGGAGCCACATCTTCTCTGGTCAACCTGTGCCAGTGTCTCACCACCCTCACAGCAAAGAATTTCTTCCTAATATCCAATCTAAATCTCCCCTTTCAGTTTGAAACCATTTCCCCTCATCCTATCACTCCATGCCTTTGTAAAAAGTCCCTCTCCAGCTTTCCTGTAGCCCCTTCAGGTACTGGAAGGCTGCTCTAAGGTCTCCCCGGAGCCTTCTCTTCTTCAGGCTGAACAACCCCAACTCTCTCAGCCTGTCTTCATAGGAGAGGTGCTCCAGCCTTCTGATCATCTGTGTGATGCCTTCCCTCCTAATGCAGTGGAAGAAGTGTTGCAGTCATCACACCAGCCATGCACACAAACACAGGCAGGCAAACAATCGGTGCTTTGGGTTCTAAGGCCAACTTGAAAAACTGGGGAGACAACACTGACACAACCAAGAAAAAAATAAATAAGCCAGAATTTCAGATCAACTGGAAAGTTTTGTACATTAGCAAAACTGAACTCCTCTGTAACTTATTTGACACCTTTAAGGAATAATTTAAAAAATGCATTTTGATTGAAAGTCTTAAAAGTGTATTTTAAAAATTCTAAAACACTGACATTTTTCTTAATTTTTCATAGCCTTTTCTTCAGCTGAAATCATCAGCCATATTACATGGAGTTTCACAAGGGATTCTGCTCCCATGCAAGCTTTTTGCTTCACAGCCAATTTTCTGCACAAAAATAAATAGTTTGCTAACTGTGCTTATTATAAATGTACTTACAGGCACAGTAGGCTGCCAGTGGCAAAAGGACATTTCAATAGCCAGAACCCTAGAATATCACCTAAATTTGCTTTTTACATGTAGGTGTCTTTACTGATCACCAGAAAATGTAATGAACACAGAACTTCAGTGAAACATACTCAGAAGATAACAGCATCCTCAGTTTTACCCGAAGGAAAAGCTTGCCTGTATTCACCAAGTTGGCAGCCACTAAAAGGTTGAGACATTCATAAGATAAATAATACCTCATCCCCGAAATGGCACATACCCAGCAAATACATTAACAGAATGTATGGCTTAAAGATTTTCATTAGGAAAGTGAGCAAAGGTTTTTTCAGAGTCACAAGCAGAACCTTCCTGCTCTTTTTTCCTCCCATTTTTCTTTTACAGTTCATCTCACTTGATTTCCAAATAAATATTCCCCCAGAGCCTTTAGCTTAGTAAAACTTGTTAGATAATGCTCAGCTGGTAAAAAGTCTTGTGAAAACCCATTGAAAACATAGCAGGGGGTGGTTGAAAAAATCCAACATACTGTACTATACTGTACCATCCATACAGAAGTGGGGCAATAGATGACAGCATGCCATTGCCAATTCTTCCCAGGTCATCTGAGATGAAAACCTGCCAATTCATTTTCAGTATTGATCCATTAGATCTCTAGAAATATGGAAAAAAATCATATACAAAGTGCACGGGAAATAGAAGCAATCCACCAAGCTTATGGATCTCCAGATGCACACAACAGTTTTGTCATGTGTGGGTGTATGGTGACCAGATTCCACACAGGGACTACCAAGTATTTCTGACTGAAACATCTACATTTCCATTTCAACTTCTATTTCCACACCAAAATACCTAAATTGCCTTTTCGACCACTGTGTGGGTAAAGATAGAGGTGCAGATGTGAATGAATGCACTAAGCAGACAGCAACACTTTCAGCTAGGCCTGTTCCCCACATGCTCTGTGGATATCCCAGCAAACAGCAGCTTCTTAAAGCAACCAGCTGGCAGAAGATAAATATTCCACCCATGATAAGAAAAGAATCCAAGTATGAGACCAAAAGCTGAATTTGCATTGGAAAGTGATGAGCTCACACTTTCTCTCCAAGGACCAAGGAAAGGGGGCTGGCAAGGAAGCTGGAGCAAGAGGATGGTTATGAAACACTTTTTAACTTCAGTTATTAATAACAACCTCCAAGCCACAGGGCACTTGAGAGGAGGAAGGCATCTCCTTGCTTCTATTAATCTTTTTGTCCACCTATTTGCATTGGGCTGGCCACAGGGGAGAGGGAAGCAGAGCACAAATGAAAAGTTAAGGAGGTTAAAAGGGCTGAAAAATATTTGCTCCTACTTGTTTGGAGGCAGAAATTAAATCAATAAAAAGTCACTGAGACAGCAATTACCAGTACAAACTCACTGATGACCCAATAGCCCATGGAATGAAGCATAATCTCTCACTGCTATCAAGCCAAAGAAAAAGCACAGCAAAGGCTATGCCATGGACAGGTTTCTTTTATATGAAGGTACATCTTCTGATTCTCATACTAAGATACTCCCATGAAGCTTGGTATTTATTGAAACAACTTTGAAAACTATTTCAAAGAGATGTCTGGGAAGCAGGGGCCCAGATTGCCAACAAGGAAATAAGGATGGATCCACTGATATCACTAATTCTGCTGAGGATCTGTGGTCACATGCAGTGAAGTTTAAGGATGCCTATCTCTGTACCTTGGAAAGCTATTTTATGTGTTGCTTTACAACGTAAATGTGCCTTTCTATACACATTTACTCCTCTTTACTTCTTAAAGCCAGAGGAACATAAGCCCTTCCGTGTCTCCTTATTGTTAGTTTACAGCTAGCTCCACAAATTGCTGAGCTGGAGAAAGCACTTAGCTTTCTTATAGCACTTCAGGTTCCTGTAGCACTTCAACCTCGTGTTTAAACAGCAGAAATCACACATGACAGATAATCATTTAGATGCTTTGCAGCCCACATTAGGGGACTTAAGCTGAGACCTAACACAGACTGATCTCCCAGAAGGTCCCACTTACAGGCTTAGCCTCATTCAGTACCGACAGCAGTCTCTTAAGAACATCACTTAAATGAAAGGACTTATGTGGGCTATGCAGCAGTTTGACACAGTTTTCATGTTGGTTTTGTCCTTCAGCTGAGTTTGGGATGGGGGGACTTTCACACAACTTTTACTTGAACATCAATTGTGGTGAGGAAAAGGAGAGAGAAGGATAAAGTTGTTGGCAGGGGTCATATATTAGGGATTCACAGGAATCAAACTAAGACCAATTTTTAGAAGAATAACTGTATTTTTCCCCTATCTTAAGGACTGGCACATAGTCAAAAAGCACTTTGTTTATATGCTGGAGTTAAGATGTGGCTTCCTAACTCTCTTGCTTACATGTAAAAGGTGAATTGGCTTGCCTTAAATTTTGGGAAGTACACCACCATTAGCATGGATCCTGTTCCGTGCATTTTAAACAAAAGGTAACTGAAAAACCACAAGATTTAAAAGGATTGCAGTTCCAAACAAAACAACCAGCAGGCAACTAGCCTGTCAAAGAAATAAGTGAGGAAGAAATCCAGCATCAGCTTTTCAGCAAGGCTGAGTTTTTTCCCCCAGGAGAAGACTACAGCATGGATAGACCAGAAACAGTTGCCCCTGCCAGGCCTATAAACCGTTCTCTCAATCTACTGTGCACTGAGCTTGTAACCTTCTTTCCTGGTAAGACAGACTATCTCCATTCATCAAGGACTCTATTGAGACTTTAAAACTATACAAACAGAAGACTTTGGTCATATCCTCTCTTCAGTGCAAAGATTCCTTTCTTAATAAGTACATCCTTAGCTTCTGAGTTCCCTAAAATTGGCTAGCCTTTTTTTTATGCTGTTCCCATTCTAGTTATTTCAATTAACTGTTAGGGTAGTGTGGTTGGAAGAAAGGCATTTTCAAGACATCACTTCATACACAAAAAAGTATTTCCCAAAGGTACCATGCAGTTATTAAATGTATGTGCAGTGTAAAGCTAACAGACAAGATCATCCCCAAGTGAGCATCTTTTCCCCTGCAAGTTCATGTCTCTTGCCCCACAAACTTCACCAACTGAATATCTATTCAGACCACATAGCCTGATGGACAAAAGCTACTAAACCCACCTTGAAATAAACCTTGGGACTGTTTACTGACAAGTAGATACAACTAAATTGTAAAGATAGTATTTATAATGGCTCTCCAAAGTAAGGAGTAATTTCATGTTTGACCATGGTCTTTCCCTGTAAAGTCATTCCCTGGATTGTCCTTGTTCAAATTATTCATTAACTTGTGAGTTGCCATCACTAAATTACAAGGATGCTTCACCTTCCTTTGTAAAAGGAGTTTTTGTTCAGATTTCACAGCTGACTGCTCTTTCCTTGCAAGGCCATTTGCTGCACCATTGTAACTGGACTTACTGTCATACGTGAGGGCTTGAATAAAACAAAGGCCTTAAGAAATTCAATGTTGTGCAGATATTTTAAAAGCAGTCCTTGAATAGCCAAAGAAACTGAAAGACACAATGAGTGGGAAAGGGAGAAGATGATAAAGATGGTGGCAAGAAGATCAGACAACTGTACTGTGAAATCCAAGATGAGCTAAAGCACAATTTGGTCATTCTAAAACCTATGAACCACAGATGTTAATCTCTCTGCAGCTGTCTGAAATCATAAGTGGTTTCTCCCTTACAGAAGGAAATGATTCTTGAAGAAGTATTTGAAACAGGAAAGGTTGGTGAATGTGATCGAAAAATATTTTTCTAATTGACTGACTGTGCCCTTACTTATCCCGTGATGAGTTTTGCAATCCCATCATATGCCCTTGTGTCCAGAAGGCTCAGACATTGAGTGCCTCTTCACAAATGCTACAATAATTCATTTTCAGTGCTAGCATCAAGTTCTGGCTGCACTCAAATGTACTTAAGTCAACAATTTTGGGCTAGAATCTCAACATCACTGCAGACACTCTGCACCAAATGAGCAGCGTGTTTCAGAGTGGCTGAAAATATTGGAAGGATAAATGCCCTTGTATGGGGGCTGAGGGGCCAGAAACTGAGAAGGAACCAACTTATATCCAACCCCAACCTTCCCCCTGCCTATTCCCAATACAAAACTGGGAGGGCCAGGGTGAGCCAATAGCTGACAGCTACCAGAAAGTTAATAGTGAGAAGACCTACTCCCAGCATGGTCTTCAACTGGGGATTAAGTTGCTCTAGACAAATCCCGAAGGCATCTCGTCTCCAGCATGCTAGCTAAGATTCATGGTGTTTCTTTTCTTTTAGGACATGTGTAAGATGTGCCATTAATGCAGAAATAAAAAATGACAGAGGCCAGCCCAGCTTATGTAACAGGGCAGCAAAACAGAGTAGAGAAAAACTAAGTAGCTCTAATAGCATCTATTACTTTTTTTTAACATGCCAAAGAAAGTTACGGGTTGTTGCAAAACTGTGTGACCCTAGCTTAGACCCAGAGGTGATGTATATTTAAAAGACTATCACGGGATAAGAATTTCTCATCCAGTAGACACATGTCTACTGCTGGGTCAGTGCAAACTGGGGAGCAGGCTGGGCTTCTGCTGCTACTGTTGGGTTTGGGGTTGCTTTGCTTTGGGAGGGTATTGTGGCATGATGTTCCCTTGTCTGTAACATCCTCTTGTAATTTGGTAAAATTAATCTACCACTTCTTGCATCTTCCTGCCTGAAATGTCAAATCAAATTAGAGAGTCACAGTATGAAAATCTCCCATGCCCTGCAATGTAAAATGTCCTGGAAAGGGCAAGCTCAACTAAACATTTCTGCTGCCTGTCAAGAAGGATTCATAGCTTGAAAGAGATGCTTCAAAACGCACATAGAGCCATTAGTTAATAAAAATGTATGGACGGCAGCAACAAGCACTATCTAAAACGTAAGCATTGCACCTCTGAAGATATTTGTCCCTTTCCATCTTGTCCCACCACCCCTCTGCCTGAAAGGCCAGCAGAATCCTGCTGGGGCCCTAAGTGTTACTCAGCCCTTTGCAATTCAAGAACCTGCTTTGTGATCCTCATTCTGACAGGGTAGGATTCAATCATATCCCAAAAGACCCATCACCATACATGGGACGAGAGAAAAAAGCACTTCCTAGCACCACTTGCGAGGTACAGAACAGCCCTTTAACTCCACACTGGAATTTCACCAGTTCTGATCGTTGCTTTGCGTTTGAAGGGAAGGGGCTATGGAAACAGGCATTTACTCAGACTGTCAGCTCAGAGTTTATTTTCCTTTAATCTTTACTCCTAGTCTAAGCTGTAATAAATGTCTGTGTCTCAGTAGCATCTGGTAACAACCAATGAGACAGAGGTGCTCTTGAGGCAGAATGCTCTGCAATACAAATACAGTGAACAGAATCTGTACCCTGGAAGACTTCTGCTGTTCCTCTGTTTTGTACCTTCCTTCCCCATCTAGTCACTTGTTTTGTTTAATACGCAAAGATAAGTCTTGAACTGCAATGTTTGATTTTAGAAATTATTAACCCTACAATTCAGCATCATATGTGCTTCTGGACTCCTATATTTATCCATACAATTAATTCTAAATCCACGTGTTATTATAGACCACCACATTCTATTAATGCTATACTTTCTATTTTAATTACTATTCTTACAATACTTTGCACAGTTTATGTCTTAATGATATCTCAAAGCATTTAATAAAGACAGTATTGCTGCCCAGCATTAAGTTAAATACTGTCCCCAACGAAAAGTCAGGCCTTCTGCTTCCTACCCTTGTGCACTAAATTGTGGACATTAATCTGGGGACAGTGCAACTACTTCCCTTCGCAATTAGGTCTAATTGCAGACCTTAATCCATCATTCTATTATCTATAAATTATTTAAAAGACAGTAGATCTCTATTCCCATCTTTCAAAATTCCAAATTAAAAATTAAGGTAAGAAAAACATGGATAGCAAGAAATCACTGTTTGTCCCAAGTTAGGGACCAACATCTTATGCAACATGGAATTCTTCCCACACTAAATTACAACATGGCTTAGGAGAAGGACTGGGCAGATGCTAACCTACCCCCTGATTTTCTTTCCTCTTATTTTGTCAGGGGCTGTGTTCAGCCTCTCAAACTTCAAAAGCGTGAGGCTTCAGTTCACTGATTGCAGGATCAGGTGAAGAAGATCCAAGATGATTCTTAACATGCCTCCACTGGGCCATCAGCCACTCTGGTGAAGGGCTCAAAAAGAACATGTCAACTTAATGGAAAACACGTTCTTTGGAAAACATCCAAACCTTGAAGAAAATATGCCATTAGCTTTATTCTTATCCCCTAGGGTTATGCAATATCAGGTTTAATTACAACAACTGTGACAAAAATTGTAGTAAAGAGATATAGCTGCAAGCAGATCTTGCCCAGAGATTCCCCCCACGAGGGTAAAAGCCAAATGCAGCACTAGGAAGAGACTGCAGTCCAAGCTCAGTGAACAAACTACGTTCAAATTAATTCCAGGAAAAATATTTCTAAGTACAGCCTAACTCAAAGGGAACAAGAGATTAAGGTGGCAGGTTCTTGATGACTGAGATTCAGGGAAGCACTCACAAGTCAAGGAGACTTAGGAAGGAGAAGCAAAAACTAGTCCCATACTGCAGTAGAGATGTAGTGAGGGTAGACAAGTGCCAGACTCGCTGGCAGAACAGTCAATGCTCTGGACTGTCATACAATAGACTTGGTTTTTATTGCTGGAATCAGCTAAAGAAACAAACCCTAACATGGCCTCCTCCAGCAACTGATTGGATTGTGCCTAAAGAAAAGAGCTCCCAAGCTTACAAGGTTAACAGGACAGGGTACAGCACTTATGTTTGTAGCTACACAACTGCACAACAGGCAAGAAAAAGGAGACAGCACCACAGAGCTCTGAAAGGAAAGGGAGAGGAATAAAAGACAAAATACCCCAATTTCAGAAGTTGATAACATCATCCTACATCTTTGCATAACTCATTTGCAAATGTTGTGGATTTTGCACCTTAAGGATTAAACAGCTTTTCTAAAGATACCCACAGCAGCTGCAAGATCCAGAGATAACCATTCTCAGTTCTAGGACACAGTTTTGGTAAAATACTCAAATCCTGGGATACCAGAAAGTGAACAGCTTGAACTTGCATCAATGTGACTTCATTTACACAAAAGAGAAGCCTTTGGCAGGAGCATGCACAGGGATGAGACTGAATGTCAGCACTTCACAATGGATTACATTTAGGAAAAGATACCTCCACAATATAGAATCCCAGAGATTTAATAATTATCTTTCCAAAGTGATTGAGCAAGTGGCCCAGAAGTGGAGAATCCCTCAGCAGGTAGAAAACAGAAATTTCTAGGTACTATTTCCCACCTTCCAACAAATATCTTTCCTACAGGAAAATAACCAAGTTACCTTAAGGAATGAAAAATAACAGCATTCATCCATTCTTCTGCAGCTTTTCAGCTATGGAATAAAGATTTGGCTATGAAATTGAAAGACAATAAGTTACTTTAAAGAAAAAATATGCATCACTCCATGTCATGTAGACAATAATATTTAAGAACACTTAAGTTTTTATCAAAAGGAGGGAGCAAGAGGAAATACCTTTGTTCTCTATTTAGATTTCCTACAGACTTAGTGACATTTATGGTATTTCAGCAGTGCTGTGGCAATGCCTAGGAACCTCAGGACCATATCCCCATGGAGCCAGGCACTGCACAATCATGAAATTAAAACCGTCTCAGACCCAAATCCTTTACCATTCCATAAAAGTTCTGAGTGCTTCTGAATGTTTCCAATACCACACTTAATCAGCTGATTTTGTACTGAGCTGGGGAGATGTACTTGAAAATCAGTGAAAGAATATAGCTGCATATATTACTAATATTCAAAGTCCAAGAAAAGACATAACCACATAGAACAGTCTCATTATGCTCAACCACACATCTCACCTACCCACATGGCCTCATTATGCTCAACTATACGTCTCACCTACCCACAAGAGTTCTTCCTTGAGGACAAGCCTGTCATTTTATTATTTATATTATACCAGGGCAGAAAAGAGAGTCTGAAAGAGTCCTGGTTGTTTGGAAGACTCAGCATCCTCTACCCCAAGAGGAAGTAAGAATATACAGACCCTTGAGGTCCCATAGGGAAGAAGTATACGGTCACATAAGCTGCTGATGGTCTCTGCAGTCTTCTGTGAGCCTCAACATGCTCCTCTGATTTAATCTTAAATCTGACATCAGATGCCTTTTTTCTGATTAGGATAAATTAAGTCTGAGGTTTTGATCATTCTGTAGCCCTGATTCCATGCCACAAAGTACGAAATCGGTAAAGGAGGTTACTGCAAGTGATTGCACATGACCCACAGCAGTAACGTAATGCCTGGAGCATTTCAGCATTAAAGAGCTCTGCAACTTCTCACCACTGACACTGCAGGACCGCAGACCCAGACATGCTGCCCAGGCCATCAAGCTGAGTATGATTTTCTCCCAACTATTACTCCTAATACCTTAAAGTGAATTTGAGTAATGCCATGTGGCCTTTGTGCACGATAACTGAAGGATGCTAGTCTCACTTCTAATAGGAGAAAAGCAGACTCCTGTCACCACAGATGCTCTTAATTGGAGATTTTTACTAGTTTGGGGAGTTTTTTGTTGGTTTGGTTTTGGGTTTTTTTGAAGCTATGCTAAATATACTCTGCTACTTATCTCTATCTGGAGAATATTGGTGCCTGCTGGATCATCAGCCTACTGCTAGAAAGGACAGGGACAATCACTGGAGTGCCTTGTCAAAAATGGAAATGCTCATACTTGCAGGAATGGTGAAATTCCTGCAAGACTGCATCAGAGATGCAGTCAGATAGTCCTGGGCAGGGAGATGAGATATTCACATATGAGCTGTACTGCTCTGTCACACCACATAAAAGACAGCATGATGGCAGGTTTTGAGAGTATCTTTCATTAGGGTTAGGGCTACGCTGCTCATGCCAGTCTGAAGGAAACCAAAAGGACAATTCTGCGTACTGTCCTGTGAGAGACCCCATAGTGTGTCTTGCAGGAGACCCTGTCTCCTGCACCATGAATTACCCAACCAGAGGAAGTGCAGCTTATTGCAAGGTTGCAAGATTAAAAAGAATTAGCCCCTTCATTGGTTTAACCTTTGTTTCCTTAGCCCTGAAGTTCATCTCGCCAAACTACAACCACAAGCCATGAGTATTTAGGGGAAGGCAATGGCTTCTTCCTATTTCAGAAAAGAAAGTCTAGTGTGAACTGCACTATTTAGCACAAACCCGCACCACATGATTATGAAATGAATTAGCAATAAAAATTTATTTCATGTATAAAAGCCTTTTAAAAGAGAAATAAGCCAGGCTCCAAATTACCATCAAAATTAACTTTCATTGACACTCCGCCAGTGCTGCTGAACTAATGTTCTTTGCAGAAGCCAAGTGGATTGTTTGATGATTGAGTGATATCAATCAACACAAACTGTTGTGCTAGTTGCTTCATCTGGAGATCAAAGGGGTTTGTTTTAAGGAGAGCAGAAAAATGCAGCACCACTAAGGCTCCTCTCTTCTGCATCTCTCTCCATTTCCAACACACAGTCTCTGGCATGACTAACATTCTTTCCCAAGCAGAACACTCTGGATTTAAGTAATCATACCATTTAAATAATCATGGATTTAAGTAACCACCAACCATAAAGGCGAAACAAAAATCCCATCCTCTGAGAATTAAAGCTCTGAATAGAACAGCTAACAGACTACGGGCAACTGAAGTGTTATGTTACAAAGCTATCACACAACTAACCATGGCTGAGTGACATTCAGGTGAGTGGCCGCAGCTTGTCCTGGTTTCTCTCCCTGTGGCAAGAAGTCAAGTATCTTTTCAAGGTGGCTGCCTGTTTCTTTCATACATTTACAAGCAGCACTATTGGGACTTTTTCCACCCTCTTCCTTGGCAAATATCAATTTGAGATAGTGTGATGTTTATATTTTCCTCTGCTTATAAACCACCCAATTTTTTGATCCATGCCAGTGACCTGCAGCTGGAGGCAGTGAAGCAGTGAGCTAGTTGTGACAATGGCAAAGGAGCATCAAGAAGGGGAAAATTACATATGAGAGAATTCTGACTGCCACAGAAACTCTCATACAAATTCTCTCAGGTCACTGAAAACACTCCCATCAGTAGTCTAAACTGAAGCAAGTGTCTGGGTAAACTGTTCAGAAACTATTCTAGCCTTTGTGATTTGTGCCCAGACATCATCTGAGTATTCTGCCCTGGGCTCATGCAGGTTAGGACAGGTACACAGGCTCCATCTCAAGGCTTGGCGTCACCAGAGTTTCTCTGTACAGACCGCAAGCTCCACTGTAGTAGCCAAATTCAAATATATAGTCTACCTTGATTTCAAAGGAGTCAAAGTCACTACAACACAATCCAAATGTGGGATGTTAGCAAATATATCTACTATGGCCAGAGGAAACAGGTTAATGAGATTTGTTAATATTACCATCTTAGGAAATACCCTGTAGAGCTAAATAAGTAAGAGCAGGTATGGAAATGAGTTGAGGGACAGACATAGGGTACCTTCTGTTCTGTGTTTTGAGATGAGGTAGAAAGTCAATGAGGCAGAAAAAGCTCATTCTGATGGCAAGAGCTGCAAAGGAGAAGACTCATATCAATGGGGCAAGACTATCACTGACAAAGAGACAGAACACTAAGAATTAGGCCAAACCTAAAAAGACCATAGGTGCAGTCCTACGTTTGGTGAGAGCCAAGAGGAAAGGGCAAAAATTCTACTTTTTCACATGTAGCTTAAGACATCTATGGCTGGGATTATACAGAGCAGTTGCTTGCCATAGCAGAGGACTACACTGGTACAGCAACTCTCCCTACTCCTACA
This sequence comes from Aegotheles bennettii, assembly GCA_013398125.1. Taxonomy (NCBI): domain Eukaryota; kingdom Metazoa; phylum Chordata; class Aves; order Caprimulgiformes; family Aegothelidae; genus Aegotheles; species Aegotheles bennettii. Next base: position 429,003 of record VZRW01008524.1, read on the forward strand.
CAGAGATGTCAGGAGAAGACAGCAGGAATGATTTCTTGGAAGTGAAGAGGGAAAGAACACATGAGTAGCTAAACATTTTAATTCTCCTCTGTATATTCTGCCACTATGACCACACTACATCATTTGAAGAACACTCTACTTGGGTAACATTTTTAAGAAAGACCAGACACCTCTAGCCTCCATTCCACTATAGCCACCCTTCCCCACCCATACAACTAGCTCAGTAGAGTCATTCCAAGCTTTCTGTATGAAGAGCGATGCTCTGTGCTGCCTTGTACAAAAGGGCAGCAGTGAATACTTTAATTAGTAATTTCTCCTGAAGGGTAAAAACTGATTCTGAAATTACTTTCCCTGGTAATGAACCGCATCTTCTTTCACTCTATTGTAGATCTGGAACAGTGATTCCTGCTTCATGTATTTGTCTTAGTTTATTTTTTTTTGTTGTTTTGTTTGGGTTTTTTTGTTTTACAGATTTATTTCTATCATGATGAAAGCTAGATAAAATACTACAAAAGCAGGGGAGAAGGGAATGCCAGTATTAAGGGAAATTGAGTTTTCTCTTACCTTGCTAAAGGAAGTTAGTCAAGATAGAAAGGAATAATCTCAGTGGAAACAGAAAACTTGCAAACTATATTATTTTGGGGGGAACTGAATTAATTGGTATGATTATAAAGTACCTTGGTAAAACAAAACAAAACAAAACAATATATTTCACTGCTGTATGTTCCCTGCCACCTTATACAGGGTGTTTCAAAAACATGGACCCAATTTCAAAGCATCTTGTCATTGAAATTGGGTCCATCTTTTGAAACACCCTGTATTTAACATAGATACTTCTAGTAAGGCAACAGGAGGGAGGACTGATTTTCAGAGTTGAAACAGTTGTGTTTAAAATTAATTATGTTTGATAGGTGGATAGTGCAGGTGAAACCTGAGTGACACTCAGGACATGACTGAGACTATGTGGTCTGCATGCCTAACTCACCCCAGGTAACAGTCAAGATCAGAGTTCTGTGCTGATCTGCTTTATTTCCCTGACAAGCAACAAGTATTTAGTAGGATGGGAGCTGCTCAGGCTTATACTCAATCTCTGAATGACTCCATAACATTTTAGGAGGCAGGATTCACTCACCTTGATCATTGAAGCCAACCTTTTCTCTTTCCTGTTTTTCCCCCACCCATTTCTCCCATGTAGACCTTTCTCAATATTTCCATTGCCTCTTTCACCAGGTGACTTGGTTTCACTGGCTCTGAACTCAGAATGAAGCATTGGCCACTTCCACCTTTGAGAGCAGGTATCGCTCGCACACGTGCCAACATCAGAAGTTTTTATATAGGTCAGGTTGTGAAGACATTCCCCTGCCAGTCTGGGTAGCCATTCACCAGCCATCTCAGTTGAACATGAGAATCAGCTAAATACTTAGATGGGCTGTGTGTGGTACACATGCAACTCACATTCCTGAAAAGATACCCAGCCACTACAGAAACAATTAAATACATCTTTTCCTGTTATGCAGTGAAGTGTGAAGTGCATTTCAATACCTCTCCGGTGTACTTATTAAATGCTTTCTCCTGGAAGTTCTCCAGAATGATAAACTTTCATTAATCACCACAAAGTACCTGTAAGGTACCAAACTACTTGAAAACTACATCAAACCGGTGATCAGAGACAGAGCTAGAGGCCATTTTGCATTAGGACAACTTCATGTTGCTCTTTTGACACTTTGCCAACTTGCTGTGAGCCATTCCAGCCCCAGAAGAGTTACTTCCCTTGTAAGAAAACATACTCTGACCATCAGCACCCCTGCATTTGTCAACCATCCCAAAAGCTTCAGTCAGGAGAAGAGAGGGGAGATCCAGGAATCCCTGAACTGATAATAATCAACTCACCCAGCAGCTGAGCCAGACCACAGGCTGTCAGCACAAGTGACCTTCAGCCACCTCTAATGGGTTCTCATGGGCCAGGATGAAGAAAAGCAAGGTAGAGGGGAAGGAAGGTCACAGCCAGATCCCACATTTTCCCACAGGCCACGGGATCACAGAATCTGAGTTTAGCTAGCTGAGTCACCCACATCCCAGGAAAAGAGGACAGAGACCCTTGCCACTGTAGCAGGTGGTTCCCACTACCCACACCTGGCACAAAAGCTTCTCAGAGCACAGGCCACAACATAAAACTTCACCAAAATTAACAAAATCCCCTGAAACACAGACTCGAGGGGTGGTGTCTATTTAAATAGGTTTTTTTGCATTATTATTGCAGTAAAGGCAAAATTTCTCCTGAAAAATCATACTAGTGGAAACTCCAGTACACCATATTAAGAGACAAACCACGCAGTACTAACATGGCTTATTTTTGTTCCAGAACTGGAACAAGCTATTCTATTGGAAAAGTTGGAAGTTAACTGAGAAAATTCAGACACCAACATTTTTTGCATATTTCTCAGCACAACTACTAATGCATTACCAGGCTGTTTCAAACTCTGTATCAGTATAGAAAAAAAAGACTTTAAGCAAAGTTTATGGAGAACTTGTGCTGCAGAGCGCTAATGTCTCTCACGCTCAGTCACGAGAACATAGAAGTTTTGGTTCTTTCATTTGTATACACAAGTATGTGTGTATATACATGTTTTAATTAATCCTTATTAATGTACTTACTCTATTTTCTCACTATAATTATACAGTTGTACAGAAAAACATTCAAAAGTCTAGATGACTCAGGAGTTTGACAACAAGCTATGAACTGCCAAATTTAGTCAGTAGTACAAACCCAGCTACCCAGTTTATTTCAGTAATCTGGAGCAGACTGAATAATTTAAATACAACTTTGACAAGTTTTGCCCTTTTTTGTTTGTTAATTGTCTGCTAACATGCTGTAAAAATCTGAAATTTATTCATTATTCAAAATGATTCAAAAATGTCTTCACTGACTAACTCTTGGCCTACAAATATCTTAAGCTATGACTGTCACAACTAAGTAAACAATTTGCAATTCATGGTGTAACTTATGTAATTAATTTCTTCACCTTATGTAACTAGCTTGAACAGTTTAAACAGCTGACAAACACAGCATACATTTTTAATTGCACACTTGCAGTTAACAGTTGGATGGTTACAGGAATCACCCTCCCAGGAAACAAACAATTCCATGTGATTTAGGTTGCAGCTACCAAATCTTTCACTTGAGGATGTGCTTTGAAACTCACTTTCTTTCCCCACAGCCAATGAAGTATGCAAACCTTCAAGCTATAAATTAGTTTTCCACATACCCTTATGCTCTAGTAGTCATATTTTAAAACTTCCAATTTAAGCATGATTCTGTGAAATTCAGAAAATGACAAATTATTCCATCTTCTCTATAACACTCCAAGATTTGGAAAATGTACATTTACCAGGAAGCTGTTGCCTTTCCCTGGTGCCACAAAGCGTGCACAACAAACTCCGCATCAAGCATTGGGGTTACACTAGCATTGGCACCTCTGCTCCCTTCCCAACACTGTGCTCCACGTCAGGACTTTAAGATAAATGCATGAAACTACATTACAGAAGATAGCTTTAAGCTGTTTCTCAAACAAATTAAGAGCTTCAGGCAGCCAGAGTTTACCATTTATCTCAGCATCCAATTCCACAGCTTATCACCACAATCAATTCTGTCTTGTACTGAACTAAAATTTTACATATTCTCTAAACTTCCTTCTTACTAGAGCCATGGAGAGCTTGATGATCTCCTGTCTTTCCCTCCGTTTTTTGTGCCAAGGTACAAGCCGGATTTTGATACCATTAATCTGGCTCTCAGAGGTAACCTTTTTAATTGTGCATAAAGTCAGGAGAAGGAAGGTGACTTTGATGGGGCTACTACTGAACATGAATAGAAGCTCTGAAATTTGGCCCTAGTGATTTAGCTTTGAAAATAACTTAACCCCTAAGCCAATCATCCCAGTGTCCCAGTTTTTCCTGTTCTTTGATTTCCCCCCAGTATTATTCTGATAGCAGAGTGAAATATTTCTGTGCAGTCAGACAATAGCTATCAACAGTTCTGGGGTACTCTGATGCTTTGCCCTCTTCTACACTTATAATACATTTTAAAATCATGTCAGTTAATATGTATTCTCACACGGATTACAACTGTTGGTATTTTTCACTGAAAAGAACTATTCCCAGACGGGGCTCTACCCGCCAGCAACAAGAGCTTTACAGAGCAAAAGGCTTGAAACAGCAAAGGCCCCCATGAGGGCACTGGCATTACATCTGTGAAGCACCTCTTGCTGCAAGTGTAGAACAGCAGTGAATCAGATCCCAGGATCATTGCCTTCAAGAAAAAACACCTTCCATCACCAAATTATGTAAATCTTCCTTGCTTTTTTCATTTCTGCTACTCTCCATGACTATATAATTCTATGGAAACATTACTGAAAATTTCGATTTAACAATTAGAAAATTAGGATTTCATTATAACAACTTTAAAGTTATATTAAGATGTCACTGAAATTTAATGGAGGAAGGACAGAAGGAAATGAGCCTACCTTGAACTACCTAAAAAAACCTACCTAAAAAGACTGGGACTGTCTTTCCACAACTGTCGTCTCATTTTTCAGGCAGCTCTTATGCCTGGGACTCTGTCTGTCCTCAAGACTTTTCTTTACTAGTGGTAACACGTTCCTTATGATTTGCCCTGAATGTACTCCCCCTACACAACACACACACACTTGTCTTTTGTTGCTTCCTGCCCATGTCCCACTGAGCTATTTTACTCTCTTCTTCTGTCTAGACAAATTTTACAGCTATTCATATTACTGCATTTTCTAATAAAAATACCTCCGTGCAATCTGCCATCACAGGCCCTATATGCCATTTAAGATAAATTTAAACACCCAAAATAAAGCTGAAAAGGCACATGGGCCTTGTATCTTTTGGATATGCAAGTTTCACATTAATATGAAATCTAAAACCAGGTTACTCCAATTCTTCAGAGTAGGCTTTATTAGATTCTTTCCTGAAGAAAGCTCCCGCAGTATAGATGATGGTCTCACTAACCTCAAGTTATCCCCGACAAAATGATCTTTTTTGACAAGACTATAGTACTTACAAAGAGTACCACCAAATTCTCTATTATGCTCCAACTGCAAAGCAGTAGTCAATCTTCTAGCTTTTACCACTACTCACAATATTTTGACTTTTAAAGGCTCAGCTCCAGGAATCTAGCAGTTATACTCACAGAGGACAGCTAAAAACATACCCTGAATATCTGGTTATTGATCAGTAACCAGAAGAAAATAAAAATTAAGTCAATATTTGTCAGCTGTGTATTGGTTTTACATATATATTTATTTATTTTTCAAGTGATTGACTTCTTTGCATACTTGAAGTGGATATTGCCAAGTAATGCACAGAATAAAATTCAGATATGAACAAAAGTATTAAAATCTAGACATAAATCCTGCATGAAAGAGATGGCCTTTCTAATACTTGTCCTGTCTATAATATTCCTCTCAGCAACATTTGGCACAAAGCAGCAGTTATCCCCCAAAATTTCATACAATGTGATGCATATTATAATAGAGTTCATTTAATATTTTCACTTATAATACATAAAATGTCGATTCAATTAGGCAGCTACTATTATAGCTTCTTGGCAATAGTTTGCTCTACAGATGTGTGACCTAGTGCTCTTGCTATTTATTACTTTGGGAGAAAAAGTGTGGCTATTGCATTATGTAAGGGACCATCAGAAGGTAAGAAATCTGTTAGAGCCGTGGCTTTCAACCCATTTAAACTCATGGACCTATAAAGCATCTCAAACAGAGATATGGATCCCTAGATAATGAATTTAAGCCTAATGACAATAGCCTCGCTTTTCTCATTGCCTTTCACAAACCCTTAGAAACAGTCCCTGGACCATTGGTCAAAGACCATTACTTCAGGGCAGTGAAGAATTACGTGCTGACACATACAGTACTGCTGACTGAGTCATAAGCTGAATAATTACATACTGCAGCAAAGCAAAGCCTCCTGTGACAGGCCAGTTCCAGGCTCCATGCTGCCATGTTGTGTGAGGATGATCCTCTGCCACCCCAGCCCAGCAGGCAGGAGGTCAGCGTGGTGCCTCCCTCACAGGCAGCCATTTTCACCACCAGGACCACACACAGATGCTTTCCAAGCCAAGCCTGTGCTAGTGCATCACCCAGCCCAAGCACCAGCACTCCTGCCTCACCCCTCACCACCATGGGGTCTCACAACCAGCCAGTGCTTGCCTTCACACAACCAGCCTCCAGGAGAGCTGTACCCAGTCCAGGACACCACCAAAGCCTGCACTGCTGGTTTGGCCTGCAGAGGTCACAGCGCCGTGGTCCTCAACCCACAGAAACACCCCAGCACCAGCTCCCACCAGCCACAGGGGCCTCCAGGTGCACAAAAACAGGGCCTGCATTCACCACAGGGCCCAGCCAAGCACTTACCTTACTCAAATATCAGGCAAAGCCTCACAAGACTGAACATGGGGGGCTGGTAAAAAGGTCCATCAGCACAGCAAGGAGTGCACCAGGACAAGGGAACACCCCAGAGATAGGGCTGGAGACCATTCCCCCACAACAGAGTTCAGGAAAGGGCTAACAGCCCCAGGGCTTACCTGAAATGGCCCCTGGGTGTGGGGATGCCCTGGGCCGAATCAGTTATGGCCTGTGAGTTTCCTCGGCCAGCACCACCTCTGCTGAGGAGAAGCTGCCACTGAGGAGAAGCATGTCCCTGCCATGCTGCCATCAGCCCCACGTGGTGTGGGGGCCCTGCTTTCCCCATGGACACACGGAGGAGCTGTACCTAGAGCAGCGAGTGCTCCCTCGCTGCCTCAGCAGCTGCCCGCGGCAGCAGTCACTGGGCTGAGGGATCACGGCCACTGCAAATGGCGTCACCGGCGTCCAGTCAGGATCTGGTCCTGCGACAGCAGGCATGGAGTGACATGTGGTGGTTCCTTTTCCCTCAAGACAACTTCAAAGTGATGAAAGACAAGCAAGTCCCTCCATAAATTTTCTCAGGATTATTTACAAAGTTCACTTCACAGAAGCAATTAACACCCAGGGCCCTTATGTATCTCCCCCTCCAGTAGTAAACAGCCACTGAAATAAATGAATTGTCAAGCGAAGAGCAAGAGGAAAGCTCCCAAAATTTCTGCCCCTGCAGCAGTGTTGGGAGGACACACACTTGGGCCTCTTGCTCACCTCGCACCTACACAAACCACCGGCAGCCACAGCCGGCTGAGGCATCCTCCTGCTCCTCTCCTGGGCTGCTGGTCCTGGCCCCCGCCCACAGCCCTGTGGGCACCTTCCACACCCGCTGAAAGTGCCCCACGGAAATCTTCAGCCAGCAAGGACCAAAGGTCTGATCCACAGCCACTGTCTTCAGATATAACAGTCTGCTGTGCTGCAGATGAACAAACTGAGAGCCCTCTGAAGCTTGCTTGGGGAAGAAACCAAAACTAAAAGGAATGCAGATCTCATCCCCGAGCGTGTGAGGGCTCCTGCTGGAGGCTGCATGGCAGACAGAGGAGCTGGGCCTCAGGCAGCGAAGGGATCTGCTAAGTGGCATAATGGAAGAGTTTCACCTTTAAGGAAGAAGAAAACATTTGTTATTCTTAATTGTGTGACAAGGCACGTGATGGGTTACCCCACCAGATTTTAATGTGTTTAGAGTAGATATTGAGATAAAATGTTTGCAAGATTGGGCTACGTAAACAAGATTCCTGAAATGTGTACACTTACTGGGAACATAATATGGAAGTCATAACCATGTAGCAATAAACTAATATTCAAAGTGGATATGTTTGGTTACAAGAGGACAGATTGAATGAATGGTGCATTCCCAAATACGATATTTTTAATATTTCTTGTTCATCTTGTTCTATCAGGCCAAGAGTTCACAAATGTGAAAGGGATAACAAGCCCCTACAAGACTTGTGTCATTAGAGGGCTCTTTTGGTGGTACTAATGAAGCAGATTACTGTTACATCCACAACTTTCATACAATTAATTCTCATAAAAGTAACTAGTATTGATCGGTCTCTATAATCTCATATCTGGCAGTCAACATTTTACTTTAGCCTCTTTTAGTTTGGCAAAATATATGGAAAAGAAATCAATAGTGCAGAAGAAAGAAAATGTGTGGTAGATAGCAGTAGTCTCAGGCAGGTGAACAAGTAATCTCCAGTTCACCTCTCTGGTGCAGGCTGACTCCATACAGTACAGCCTCTGACGTTTTGCCTCCAGGGCCTGTTACCTACCTCTGTAGATACTTTACTGACAAGAAAACCCAAGAAGAAAGTTAGTACTACACATTTCAGCAACAGAAGGTTCTTTGTAGTTTTCAGGCTAATTTGTGACTTCATTGTGTGTCATTTCTCATTATATACCCCTTTGAATTACACAAAGTAATTCTTCTCCTTTCAGCATTAACACCCCCCCCAAGTATTTGTAGTCTGTTAGCACATCCCCACCTTCATCATCTCTTATGCACATTTATCACTTCTAATCTTTTCACCAGAATCAGTCCTGAAGATATCCTGATAATTTTTGTTGCTCTTCTTTGAATTCCTTTCAATTAGTTGAGATGCTGCTAGTAAAGTTTTGTGCAAAGCAAGCTGTGATGATTTTAGGTGTGAATGCATCAGAACTTACAGAGTAAATCTATTACCACCTTGAGCTGTGGCAAGGTGCTTCCATATATGCAGCTCAAAACCATATTGTCATTTTTCTGCAAACACACTGCTTTACAAATTAATGTGCAATGTCCTATCCTGAGTCTCAGAGCTGATCTCCAGGCCTTTGCTTCTTTCTGAGTGGCATGACTTCCAGATTATTTTCATATCTTGCTTTTTCCATTAGTAGACAGATACAGAGTTCAAGGACTCAGAAAATCTCAATAGAAGGAGCATCAGAATAAACTATAATAATCAGAACAGAAGGCTTCAACATATTTTCCAAAGTCTCCATGGTATTTTGCCCCTGAACAAAAAATTGGTTTGGCTAAATCCTTGTTTAGTTTCTGTGTGCACAAAAATCACTTCTGGGACAGCAAAGGACCACTAAATCCCACAACGACACAGTCCTGAGACCACTGTGAAGCAGCATCCATCACTATATACAATCTATATAGCCTTGGATTATGTATAACTGCGTTCCCATGGTGAGGGAAGCTGCTGAGCCTCCAGTCACAGGATCACAGGATCTTCAGAGAGTTGTAGTTAATGGGACAGAATCTAGTTGGAGGTCAGTAACTAGTGGAGTCCCTCAGGGGTCGGTACTGGGACTGGTGTTGTTCAATATCTTCATCAACGACCTGGATGAGGGTACAGAATGTATCCTCAGCAAGTTTGCTGATGACACTAAACTGGGAGGAGTGGCTGACACACCAGAAGGTTGTGCTGCCATTCAGCGAGACCTTGATAGGCTGGAGAGTTGGGCGGGGAGAAACTTAATGAAATTCAACAAGAGCAAGTGCAGAGTTTTGCATCTGGGGAAGAACAACACCATGCACCAGTACAGGCTGGGAGCTGACCTGCTGGAGAGCAGTGTAGGAGAAAGGGACCTGGGGGTCCTGGTGGACACGAAGATGACCATGAGCCAGCAATGTGCCCTTGTGGCCAAGAAGGCCAATGGCATCCTGGGGTGCATTAGAA
>VZRW01008524.1:438953-471413 GCA_013398125.1 Aegotheles bennettii
ACAGGCTGCCCAGAGAGGTTGTGGAGTCTCCTTCACTGGAGACATTCAAAACCCGCCTGGATGCGTTCCTGTGTGATGTACTCTAGGTGACCCTGCTCTGGCAGGGGGGTTGGACTAGATGATCCTTCGAGGTCCCTTCCAACCCTAGAATTCTGTGATTCTGTGATTCTGTGATCACAGGGAGATACGTGGTACAAAGTCTTGCTGATAGATGGACAGGAGATTCAGAAGATAGTGAGGAAATAGTACTAGAGTGGGCAACTCAAAAGTCACCCAACTCACACACAAGAAAAATCAAAGAGTACACAGAGAAGGATCCCCCCAACCCTCTTTAAAAGCCTCTCAACCTTGCCTTCTTGTAAGGTGTAAGTCTCCTTTCTTACCTGGGACTGACTGCTGTCTACTGACTGTCCTGAGGCTCCCTGAGAAACCAGTTACCTGTGTGTTCCTGCTGTGGAAGGCCAGGTCTGCTGCGTGCTGGACATCTCTAACTCTTTAAAGATCAGGAACCTTATGAGTTACACTGTACCATTTGCATGGGAAAGCACAAGGTCAATGAAAAATGGGCAGGGGATGAAGGCTGGCTTAAATAACAGGCTAACTTAAAAGGGCAAGTGTAATAATAACAAAATGGGACTAAGGAAGGGAGCAGGATCAAAGAACCAGGAAGAATAGCAGTATGGAGGCAAAGAATGACTGCTCAGCCTCAGACTGTCACACCACAGGGTGTCAGACTGCATCAGGCCATTAGGAGCACAATCTCATGTCACTCCCAAATGCAATCCAAAGGAAGCCCTGGCAGCTTCCAAAGGGACATCCTCTGCATTTCAAACGCTATTGACGCAACATGGAGGAGCCCCAGACTGAGCCGCTAGTAGGTGAGTAGCTGTTTGAAGGCGATAGCCAACAGCCATTTCTACCGAGATAAAACCCAGCCACACATTCAAGAAGCCAACAAAGTCTCATCTTTCTCCAGACAGAAACTGAGTAACTACAATAGCATTACAGTAATACTCCTTCCTTTAGTACTGCACTCTTTACTAACAGATTCCAAAGCACCCTGCAAAGGAGGTATCTCCATCAGCAATAACATGAGCAGACTGAGGCTCGGCGGTGAAGTTGCTTCCTAAGGCAGTCTAGCAGCAGATCAGGGAATAGAGACCGGCTACCACTCTCCTGCCCTAATGCACTAGCTGCAAAACCGTTTCCTATAAACTTGATCTGCTCCCCTCTCTGCTTAACGGGGATCCTTCAAACACCTCTCCTTCAAACTGAAGAATTACGCTTCCTCCAATTTCTCAACATCCTGCGGATGATAGGATAAAAGCCAGGTGATGTGCATTTTCCCCTTTAACATTCGTCATCAGAAGTGAGGAAGGTAGGAGTGGTTAAGGGGAAGGACCAGAGCTCTCCCAGGTAGAGAGATATCTCACTCACCCCACGTCAGTCTGCCTCCCTCCTCCTCACCTGTCTGCTCAGTATCACATAGAATCACAGAATCACAGAATGTTAGGGGTTGGAAGGGACCTCAAAAGATCATCTAGTCCAATCCCCTGCCAGAGCAGGACAACCTAGAGCAGGTCACACAGGAATGCATCCAGTCGGGGTTTGGATGTCTCCAGAGAAGGAGACTCCACACCCTCTCTGGGCAGCCTGTCCCAGTGCTCCGTCACTCGCACAGTGAAAAAGTTCTTCCTTATGTTCACCCGGAATCTCCCATGTTCCCACTTGCACCTGTTCCCCCTTGTCCTATCACTGGACATCACTGAGAAGAGCCTGTCTCCATCCTCCTGACACTCACCCTTTGCATATTTATAAACATTAATAAGGTCACCCCTCAGTCTCCTCTTCTCCAAGCTAAAGTATACTAAGTCTGTGACAAGTGGATTAAAATAACATTCAAGACAAGACTTAACACCCATTAAAAAGAGGTGAGATCTCAAAGCAAGCTCAAACTGCGTCCTTACCTCACCCTGAAGAGATGGAAGATGGCAGCTTGCCACACAGATTGCGGGTGGTTCCTGTCACAGTCCATGTCAGGCTGCCACATATGCACATTAAATACACAAATGCACATGCCAAGGAGCTTGGGAATGGGTGTTCAGTGTTGTGTGCTGAACCCCATGCATCTTTTACTGGCCAGCTGATCACTTTGCAGAGCAGAGTCCCACAAACTAATGGCTTCTTGCCCTCTCACCTTTAATCCCCCAAACCCATTTTGCTTTGGAAGCTAGTGAATGGGCACAGAGGTGGCAGGAAGGCAGGCAGAAGGGATTCTCCCAGGCTTAGTATCACAGGGGTCCACCGGTGGGTTTATCTGGGAAATATTTTGCTAAAATGAAATGCATTTGTGGTGGGGGAATGCACTATATAAAAACAACTCTTTCTTAGGAGATAGGCTCTTCAGATCATCCTGTTCTGGCTTTCTTTACAGATAGCACACATTTAACCAGATAATGATGAAGAGTCAGCCTAGCTATGGATGAATGGATTGGATTAATCTTTTTTGTCTTGTGTATGATAAACACTGACTTGTCAGCTAAATCCTGTCTTGTAGAGACTTTATTAAGGATGATTATGCATGAGTCAGAAAGGACACAGCTTGACTTTCAGATCCCAATTTGAGTTTAAGGACTGGCTGGTTAGAAACATCACCTTGAAAACCAAGTAAGTTTGATCTGGATGCCACTGAAAAGAATAAATATGGAGCCTGGTGATGTAATTTTTTTCTCCAAAGTCACTTTTCCGTCTGCAGCAGGATTTTATGTTTATGTGAATGAAGACTTTCCTTTTGACTTTTCTTGTCTTTGCACTTTATGAACTACACAGAGAAAAAAAAAAGAAAGTAAAAGGGAAAATAAAGGCAAAGATAATTGTCACTTTTGTGCAATGACATTCTTAGCTGTGACACTACATATAGCTGCAGACGACATAAACCAATAAAAGTTATTTATAGGGTTTTTAAGTAGAGTAGCTAGAGGTCAAGATATTTACTTGACCCATTGCTACAGTCAATGGGCTGGAGGATATTTTAGAGGAACTAAAGTAGGATGAAATATTTACAGATCCATAAAAAGGTTACACATTATGAAAAATTAATGCATTTGATTTTCAAATTATTTTTGTGTTTTTTCACTTTCAAAAACAAAAACTAGAAACTGCCAACAAAAAAGATACTTAATGTCAAATTAAGTGTGCAAGATCAATCTAGCAAAAGTAAAGATGCTGGTTTAGTAAAGAATGGTCCATCAGATACAGTTGGCTAAATAGAAAAAATCAGGAAAAATTAAATTTGAATCAAGCTGAATAAAATTTGTAAAGCTTTTCAGTGAAATGTCACTTTAGGTCAACCCAGAAGGTATTGGTCAAACCATAATGAAATGCTCTGATTTTTAATATTTTTACCTGGATCAATTTTTGCTTGAGAAATATTCCTTAAAAAATGAAAGTCTATTTTAAGAATACTAAAAATTGTCATCATTTCCACAATGATATTTTTCATGTTGAAAAAAAGTTACTTTTTCATCCCCTTGTTTTCCTTGACCTTTCCTTACTTTCTAACACTACAGGGACTATTTTGTCACTATACTTGACAAAAATTCACAAGAGCCATTGATTCTCCTGCAAACTGATAAGCTTACCTTTTATTAAAAAATATTTGACCAGCTCTGCAATGCCAGTAACTGAACCACATCATAGAGATGTCATCCTTCTTTTTTCTGTATGTTTGATTACATTGACCTAAGGATTTATTCAGATTTATAATACTGGAGATAAGAGCCTACATTTCTCTTCATTCCCTGGGTCGACCATTACTTGAGCTATTTAGGAAGGAATGAAGCTTTTATAGCTAAGGCATCAGACTAGAAGTCAAGATACTTGGACACATTTCCAGCACTAGCTCAGATTTTTGTGCAATTGAGGCAAGGCATCCTGCGTTTCTTGGCAAAATAAGGAAAACAGAATAATTCTTTCACTGTTTAGATTTTATGCTTTGAGGCAGTCTTTTTCTTTACCACTTTCTTTACTACATTTTCAGCACTGGTGAGGCCTTACCTCGAGTACTGTGTTCAGTTTTGAGCCACTCACTACAAGGACATGGAGATAGATGCTAGAGTGTGTCAAAAGAAGGGCAACAAAGCTGGTGAATGGACTGGAGAACAAGTCTTATGACGAGTGGCTGAGGGAACTGGGGTTGTTTAGTCTGGAGAAAAGAAGGCTGAGGAGAGACCTTATCGCTCTCTACAACCACCTGAAAGGAGGTTGGAGTGAGGTGGGTGTTGGTCTCTTCTCCCAAGCAACAAGCAATAGGACAAGAGGAAATAGCTTCAAATTGTACCAGGGGAGGTTTAGATTGGATATTAGGAAAAATTTCTTCACCGAAAGGGTTGTCAGGCACTGGCACAGGCTGCCCAGGGAAATGCTGGAGTCACCATCCCTTGAGGTATTTAAAAGACGTGTAGATGTGGTGCTTAAGGACATGGTTTAGTGGTGGAATTGGCAGTGCCTGGGTTCACAGGTGAACTTGATAATCTTAAAGGTCTTTCCAAATCAAAACGATTCTAAGATCAGTCAACCCAAAATTAGATACATATTTCTTAATTGGGGACTAGGCCTTCTGCTGCCCCCCTTGTTAGAATTCTCATGCTGAAGCTCAATTTTAATGCTTTTTAGGTAGATTGTTTTTATTTTCGGTTCTGCTTTTTGGAAGGTGGAAGCTGCATAATTTTTCCCATCAACAGAGCTCACCATACACTGGCAGCACCATGCCCAGCAACCTGTACTCCTGCAGTTTGCTGATGTCCTTCTCATCTACTGAAAGCACAGTTTGCTTCAGCTCTCCCAAGATCCAGCTGCCTGGATGAGACACATCTCGAAGGGTTCCCAAATGGCACCACACACCAGCACGATGTGAGCCATGTCCTGCATCAGCAGATGCTAACAGAGGGCTGCAGCTCCTGCAAGCTCCCCTGGTATATCTATGCCATGCTGCAGCTTCACAGAGGTCCATCAAGATCCTCCTGCCCTCATTTTCTGCTCCTTTTGGAGAATCCCTTCCATTAAGCCTCATTGTCACCGTACCACCTCCCTTACTGTGCTACCATGACACTGATGGTCAGGGGACACAAACATGTCTGTGGAACCCATGTTCAGCTATGACAAAGAGGGCCTTGATCTGAAAACCCAGTTAGCAAGAGCAGCAGAGCCCCACTGGCCTCTGCTCAGCCTTCCCACATGAGGAGCCACTTGAGCCATTTTGCAGCCCAAATCACCCCAATGAAGAGCATGCAGGGTGCCGGGCAGGGTATTTTTACAGAGATGACCAGATAGCAGGAACCAATTTGTTCCCACAGCTGCAGGACTACACAGCTGCAGAAACAGACAGGGTGCAAGCATGGCGCAAAACTTTCCCTCACGACTGAGTAATTTCAAAGGGTCAGCCTCCAGGAAGGCACTTTCTACTGCTGTTTTCCTATAGCTGTGCACAAGGATATTTCAAGCACTGTACAACTGTCAGGCCTTGGAGAGAGGAGAGTGGTGGAAGAGGGGAGACTCTGGGGACTTAGCAGCAGGCAGTAGACAACACGTGCTTACCAAGATAAATGAATAAATAAACCAAAACCAAAATGAAATATCTCAGTTAATAAAACAGGGGCTTTCAGCTGACTCAAACTGAATGTCTACACTTAGTGTTTTCATTCCGAGAAAAATGTGCTATTTTGACTTTCCAGATCCGTTCTTGCAAGCTTTCCCCAGCTTGGAAAATCTGCTGCCTGTGTAGCTTCAAGCTAAACAGCCCAACTGCTCTCCCTCCTCCTGAGCCTCTGCATCTCACCCCATCTGTACCCCAACAACGCCAAGTACCTCTGGGTAGTCGTAACACGTCTAATGGTGTTCTATGGCTCAGAAAGACCTGGCAGACAGCATGCCTATTTGTCCACTGTGTGATACCCTGCATAGACCAAGGCTGAGCATGTTGTCACATCGGTCCACTAGGTAAAAAAAATGATGTGTTGAGCACAGCCTGGGCTGCCAGTCTCTGCTGTGCCTCAGCAGAGACAGAGGCAAAGGCTGCCAGAAAGGCTTTATACCACCTTTGTATCTCCTGAAGATGGACGATGTCTGGGGAACAGGACCATCCCATGCATAAGTCAGAGCAGCCCCAGAGACTGCTCTAATTTATGCAGGCCTGAAATAGCTTTTATAGCTATTTTACAGATTGTGTTATTTTCATTCTCTTGAAAGTGAATAAGCACAAAACCTAAAGCCTGTTATCCCTGCACTTTTGCTGAGGTTTCAGACCATCTGTACTGACCCTGGCTCTGCTTAAGACTTCCCAAAAAAGCACCATTTGTGATGGTGGTTTGGTAATGCAGACAACTGTCTGCTAATAAGTGACTGAGACCAATACATTCCACATAAGCCACTTACGGTAATAACTTCTCGTCACTAGTGATGCAAGCAAGGTCAAATTAAAACCCATGGGTGAGAGACAGCATAGTCCATTCTGAGTCCCTTAGGACATCCATTCTCCAGTGGTGATAACTGAAGAGGCAGGGTGGCTTACTGAGAAAACTTAATTTGCAAGCAAGAAAATATCTTGGAGCTTGTGCAGCACTGTCAACAATGTGACTCTGCTGGCCTGGAAATATTCTGAGCAAATATGATAAGGTGAAATTGGCCAGCACCAAGGCCTCAGTGCCATGTCACTCCCAGAACTCTATTTTAAGGGTTTAAGAGAGATTTAAGCAGTAAAGTGAATTTCTCCCCAGAGACAGAAAATGCCTGTCCCAAAAGCAAAGCAAACACCAAGTAATTCTAACTTTTTTTCCCTTTTACCTGCCTCCCCTCCTTTTAACTGTTTATACACCTTGCTCACTCTTCTGAAATGAAACGAGGTCTGAACCGCATGTCCCATAATGTCAGTATACTAAGAGACAAAAACTGAGCATCCATGACCTGGATTATAACCAAATGCCCACCCAATCATAGAGCAAAAAGTTCAGTTCATTTTTGTTTTAAAATGAAGGGATTCTTCCCCCTCTTTCACTTTTTGCAAAGTACAACCACAACACTATCTTCTCCAGAGGCCACCGGCTTCTCCTGCAATAGCCCAGGACCTGCTTCTGCAAAGCAGGTGCCAAGAGCAGGAGGTGTAGAAGCTCAGGAACTAAATATGGAGCCCAAAAGGGCTTGTTCTGAAAATGCAGCTATATGGATTACTTGAGAGGGGCTGAGCAGTTAACACTTCTTAGGTTTCGGCTAGTACGTGCTGATTCCCTGAAAATTGCATCCTGTGACTATCTGCAGGCTAGGGAAAAACATAAATTAAGTTCTTGTTTTTTAATTGAAATAAGGCATCGATCTCTGTTCTTTCAATAGTTTGCTTTTCCATATGGTATAACAACTACGAAGGAATTTTTAAGTGACATGATGCAGCATGTCTGTGTTTAAAATAATAATAACAATCTTATCTCAGGCCCGCAGGATGCTGAGGGGTTCAGTGTTGGGTGAAATGTCACCCTTGCAGAGGATAGGCTGAGGAATTTGTGTGCAGCGGGAGCTTGTGATCTGAGCACAGGGGTTTAGAAGAAGGCTGCATTTCATGACCTACAAAAGAGAAAAAAAACGAGATTTACATTCCAAATGTGCTGAGCAGCCCTTTCCCTTTAGTTATTAGAGGCACTCGGCATATAATTCATAATCGCCTAATGGCAGGGTGGTGGGGGGAGGTGCACCATTGCCATTCAACATCAAAATCCCTCCAGGAATGGCAGTAACAGGATTCTGCTCTTATATATATCATGACACTAAATGGCTGACAGGAAGATACCAGCAAATATCAGAATAAATAATTCAGTAATTGTAACGGAAGGTCACAAAGACTAATAAACATGTTTCTGTTTCTTCTCCTTTTCCCTCTCTCCACCCTTTATTAACACGTGCGTTCTCTTCTAGTCTCCCCCTCCTGAATTTCCCTTTTTTGTGCAATACTTCTCCCCATTTTTTCCTTATATACACAAAAAATATGGCTTAAAATGCAGCTTTCCCATTTTTCTGCTTTCTAGGCTCCATCATGCTCCTGACACTTTTCCTCTATCTGTCTTTCCTCTCTACCTTTCCCATATATTCTTTCTCTCTTTTATTGCCTGCTCCTGTCAGCACCCACCACATCCCTTCTGCTGGGACAACTGACAGTGCTGACTTGCCAGGGTAAACTCAGCTCTGAGTTATGCTACAGTAAAATGCTGCTGAAGTTGATAAAATCCTCTTGGCTTGATCTCAGAGCAGCAGCAGAATATGGCCCTGCATTAAGAGCACTCCTAGGTTACTGCATTGCCATGCTACCAAAGCCACCCAACCACCCAAAGTGTGGCAAGGATGCGTGCTTTGAAGCGTATGTGCTTATGGCTTTGCATACTTGCACACATAAAACACACCAAGTTTTGATCTACACTCAGGAAAGAGAGAAAACCCCTTGACTGACACATAAAATCTGGGCTCTTGGTGTCAGGCACTCATTTTTCCAGTGCTGTAACTTCCATGTAGTTAAGTAACAAATTATGGGCCCAGAAGGCAGTGTGATTATTCACTCAGATACCCAGCAGAAGACAGGCCACAGGACTGTCCTGAATTCACTTCTGTTTGGAAGATACAATCTTAGTTTTCAAAGTGTTTTCAGCTGAGAATTCACCACCTCTGAGAGCAAGCTGCTCCCGGGGTTAATGCCTTTCCTGCTAAAACGGTTGGCCTTATATCTCATTTGAACTGAGCTGGTTGAACCTCAGCCTTCCACTCATGATGAACCCGGTAACTGCCTGCTAGATACAGTCTTCTCTGAGCCAGTTGCCTTCCCATACGCAGGTTTTATAGCCTATGATAAACCCACCCTTCAGTCTTCTCTTCGTTAAGCTTGGCTGGTTGAGCTCCTTAAGCCTTGCGTTACAGAGCGTGCCCTCCTCAACAGCACCATTGCTTCTGCTCTGAACCCTCTCCACCATCTATCTCAACCCTTCCTGAGTCTGTGAGTGCCAAAAATGAAAAAGCCACAAAACTTACATCATGTCAAAACAAATATTATCCACCTTACGAAGCCTTTGTAGCCCAGTGGAGTGATAGGCAAGGATGGTGTCGGGGCCCACTATACCCCAAGACATCATCTGAGGCACAGCTCAGGTAGATGATTTGCTTTCAGTACAGACACTAGGATAGATCAACTGTATTTATATGCCATCTCACTGTCCCAAACACATGTACCTGAAGCACACATTGTTTCTGTCCACCTTACAAAGAGATTAAAATCTTTTCCTCAGAGTTACCCAGTGTTCATTACTATTAATCACTCCCCAAATATTATTGCTATACTTTATGGATCACTTTGTCATGATTTTTTCCTAGTTCTTTAATAAAAATGGTAACTAGCCTAAAGTAAAAAGCTGTTACCTGAAACACCCTGTGAAATCTGTTTTATGCTTATAGAAATTTTAATTTTAAACTATAATTTAGTCAGCTTTTTAATCCATTTAATGTGCATCATGTTGGTTTCTGTAGCTTATTAATCAAAATGTCATCTGGTACTGAGTCAAGTGCCTTAAAGAACAGAAGGAATATTCAATCAACACTAGATCCTTTATCAACAAAAATTAGTTTAATGAGATCTATTGTTATAAATCCATGTCGATTAGCACTGGTTAGCATATCTGCTTTTAATTCTTTATTAATTTATTCATTAATTACATTAGCTACTGCAGTACTTTTCCTAGTATTGATATATTTACACTTTTCAAGAGTTTGAATAATACCAACTTTCTCCTACATCTTTGATATTTCACCAGTATCCTGACAAATTCTGAAAATCACCATTTATATGAATTAAGTCTGGAAATTTCTGTAGCCAGCTCTTTTAAAACGTGTGGTATCAAATTATTCAGATCTATTACATTAAAATGACTGACTTTATTAACTGTGCTCTGCCAGTCTAAATTACTGATGGAGAAAATATTTTGTTGTCATCATATAGCAAAACCAGCTTATCTAGCTTTTTTCCAAAAGAAGAATAAAAATAATTATTAAACATATCCTTGATTTCCACTTTTTTTTTTAATAATTTCCATTTGGCAAAACCCAAATACTATTGTTAGCCTTTCTAGCATTAATATGCTTTGTTATTACAGAGTATATAATAGTAATTTACTTGAAGTGTCTGGGTTTTAATAGCTTTTGGGGCTTTGTTTCCTGCATTAACTTAGCTACACATAGCTTTCCGTTCTCGTACTTCTTCTCCTATCTAGCTTTTACCATTCCTAGTTTCTAATTTCCAGAAATTTCACATTGCCCTTTCTTCTTCCTGTTTGTGAGAACAGGCACATTCACAGTTTTTATTTCCTGGTACTTTTACTTCCCCTCACAGTGAACTTATTGTAGGTTTTTTGACAATATGGTCTTCTTTCTCACATATAGCACCACATGTTTTTACAGGCATAGCAAAACACTGTCAATAAGTTCTCAATTACCTGTTAGGATTCTTTAGCTTTTGTCTCCAAATTAATTTGGTCCTTCATCATTTTCAGCTTTGTGAAATGTTACAGTTCTTTCTCCTTTTGCCTTCAACCTTCAGGGTTTTATTTTCTTCAGTACGCTTGCATAGTTTGGTTGGATCCATCTCTCAACAGGCAAATATCTGGAATTATTTTATATTTGCCTGTGTCTGTATATGCAGTTGCAGATATGCAGGGCAGAGAGATGCTCATACAGAAGGGATAGGAACAGTCCAGATCTACTCTTGCAATGCCAGACCAGCAAGAAAAAACTTCACAGGCCTGAACGTGCCGTGGTGTCACCACATGGCCTGACATCCCCCCTCGTGCTGTTCGCACCACGCTGACCCTGACAGTCAGCAGCCTGGCTTTAACTTAAATCCCCCGTACACAAATACAGAGTCATCAAAGTGTACTTAGAGCTATGAATCTGTGCTGAGAGGAACAATTTAAGTGAGTTAAGCAGAGTGATTTAAGTCACCCCTAGCTATGCAGTGCTCTGCCACCCATGGGTAAAGCAGGCAAGTTTTGTAAGCAAATCCTTTCCCAGCACACGGGCTTAGTCATCAGTGAAAGCTGCTGGCTCGCTCCCATCCCGACTGTGGTTCAGCTACTGCTCGGAGGTCAGCTCTGCAGGCACTTGATAAAGCTTCAATTAAGTGCTCTTCTTGCAGCACTCGCTGATTTACACATCTTCTGCCCGCATCAGCCATTTTGCTGAACAAGCCCGCATAACGGCGAGGACCACACACACAGAAGTGTCGAACCTTCCCTGCCTACAACAGGAATTCAGCTCCTCGAGCCTGAGCATCACCAGGCAGCTTGAAATAAGTAATAATATTCAAATGAAGTTTTTTAAAGAGTGGGAGAAATAAAGCTGCAGAGGGAATAGTACAAATATTACTATAGATACTTCAACTGGGTAATTAATAATACATGGCATATCTATTCCAGACAGTCTCTGAGCTGTATTTCCTTGTGGAGATGTGCACGTCTGCATTTAGACACTACTGTGACAGGATGGTATAAGAATTACAGTGACATGAACATCATGGTATGCCTCTCCAGCCTGTGTGACAGCCTGGCGGATCAGCCCTTCAAAGAGATAACGATAGAAAGGCCTGACCTTACCTGCTCATTAACGAGGTTCGCACTTAACTGCAGTGAGCAGTTCTCATACCAAAGCCTTGCACTTGTGTTAGCTTAGGCTACGAGTCAAAATGGAAAGTGACTCCTAATGATTGCAAATCCCTCCAGGAAAATGAAAAAGTAACAAGGATAAGACGATGGAAATGATTTGGTCGACACAACCTGCATCAAGGAAGATCTGCGTTGTTTATTTGTGAGTGACACTGTTTGAAAGGGAAAGTTTACATTTGCAGCTTTCACAAAAGAAATTAGTTCTGCAGAGATAACCATGTTAGAGGTATACTGAACTATTCAAGGAGACATCAAACATTCTCGTTTGTGAAGGTAGTTATACGAATTCATATAAAGTCTCGCATTATTTTTCCTAGGACTTTTTTGGGCAGTGGTTCAGAATAACAACCTTAAAAAATTCACTTGAAAATTTATCAGACCAGGCACAAAATCTTCTTCTTTCCAGGAGTGTAGTAAAAAAACAAATGAACAACTTTTTACTCCTTCCTCAAGAGAAAAATATATATCCCAGCCAAACAGGCAAGTGGAATTGGGCAAGACTGAATTGTTGACATGCTTTTAGTATACCAACAAATAAAATGTTAACTGCAAGTGTTACATGGCACTTGCCTTGTATGTAGGTCATTTTCTCTAGGCAAACCTCCTGCTCAACTCAAGGAAATGTTTCGGGGATCATACAGCAGTGAACTTCTTCAAGAAGGAGTGATTAGTAAGCCCTTGGGAGGTTTGGTCTAGAAGGCCTTTCTCCACTTTTTCTTCAAGCCTTTTCACAAGCAAAAATTGATGCTGGGTAATATCTGTGTACCACTGAAGTCAAAGACATGCTTGCTTCCAACTTCAGCAGGACTGACTTTGCTCCCCTGGACTTAAAAGCAGTTTTGCTTGAGCAAGAACAGAGTAAAAGCTATGTGTGATCTTCAGCACATTGCCCTGGGCTAA
Organism: Aegotheles bennettii; assembly: GCA_013398125.1. Lineage (NCBI taxonomy): Eukaryota > Metazoa > Chordata > Aves > Caprimulgiformes > Aegothelidae > Aegotheles > Aegotheles bennettii. Next base: position 451,592 of record VZRW01008524.1, read on the forward strand.
CTCCAGGGAACATGATCCTCTCAAAGCCCAGCTGTAGACATGAGAGCTTATTTAAGACTACTTTAAAATGTAAATTACACCAGCATGTTCATCATATGCCTATGGACCCACTAACATGGAAATATTCACAGACCATAAGTATCCGTGATCTGAAAAGGCTCACCGGAGCCAGGACGCTGAGAGTTAAGAGTGAAAATCCCAGATAAGGGCCCATCCTGAACTTACGCAATGAAGAACAAACTACAGCATGGATTTACTCTGATTTTTCATGCTTTCCTTGGTTTAAGTCAGAACCCCTAACCTTTTCTTAAGACGGATTTTCTACAGACTCACCTACAGAACTGACAGGCAGCTGTGAATTGCAAGGATACAGATATGTCCGAGGGCTGTGGTGGCCAGAGCTGATACAGTAAATGATTACTCTAACAGATTACTTCTTGGTGCTGCATTTTGAAGACACAATCGGATTGCTGATTATTCCACATAGCAAGGAAAAACACGGCACCATGATTACTCTCACTGATTCTGGCAACCTGTCCTATCATGTTGATGCCACCCACAGTGCCAGACCCATGGCGACATCCCAGGACTTACACACAGGGCAGTTACACAGGTCCTATGGAAATGGCCATCAGCGAAGCAGGAGCAGTTCTCCTGTGGGTAGCAACAGGAGTAGCATTGCAGGGGGTAGCAGTCCGTACAAGGAGGGAGTGTGCAGCTGCTTCCCCACCACAGAGCACAGGAGGCACTGGGCAGTGCAAAGGGGAGCTGCCAAGCCAGTCTTTCTCCAGGAAACTGTCCCACAGTGATGGCTATATTAGACCTGCATTGCCAAACGCGAGGCCTCCAAAGGCAAGGGTGACAAGGTGACTTTGGCAGGTGTTGATGTTGCCTGGAGGCTATGACATGTCCGCAATGCTGAGAGCATGGGTAACCCTGGCCCTGCCTCCTTTCCCCCTTCCCTTGCTTCTTGGTGCAAGGTAAAGCCATGGGGACCACAATCTCCTGGAGAGCTTGCCCCCAGCCTGAGCTCATTTGAAAGGGTTAATTCCAACAGGCTACTGCATCCTCTCACCTACTCCCCTGTACACATGCCCTGTGCAAGTCACAGCCTCCTAGCAAAGCTGTATGCTTTGACACCAGCTGTACTCTGGCCATGATGGCAGAAGGCACCCATTCAGTTATCTGTCCTCGTCCCTGATGGAAACAACCTGATCCCTGCTGTATTTTTGTGAGAGCTGTGTCCCATCTAATTTTAAACGTCAGTTGTAATAGCTGTTTTTTCTTCCCCAAACAACTTTTGCAGCCCTGCAGCTGAAGTCATCTGAAACCACAAAATTGGAGTTTGAATGGCCCTTGATACTATCAGTGAGTCAAGCCATTGCTCTGTGCCTCAGCCACTGTTTCTGCTTTCCATCGTTCATTGAGATGTACGTGCAAATCCAAAGGAACCAGTCAGTCAAATGTGGTGAAGCCATCAAACATATGACTCCTCTTCCTCAACAGAGGAAGCTTCACTAAAGCCAAGGGGATATCTAGGTAAGTGCAGACAGTAGAGGGATTTAGGGCCTCCAGAATGTGTGACAAAGCTGTCATTAAAGCAATAGAGCAGTACTGGGATCCTGAAAAATGCAAAGACAGTAGCGTAACTAATAAGGAGGTCTTGTTGTATTATAAATTATTCCCAGCATACCACAGTACACTCTTGAGCCTCCTGAATTCACCATCATCTGCAATGCTCGTATTCCCTTGGAGGAATTGCTGCATTATCCAAATGCTCAATTACACAAACTTATTCAGAGTCCCTTATGGTGTTTGGACTATAGGGCTTATGCTGTATATTGATTTGTCTTCTCCTCCTCCCTGCCTGCCTCGGGGCCTCCTCTCCCATTTCATGTACATTGGCTTCCTGGATTGCAGAGGGAATTGTCTCAAGGTCATACCAAGATGCTTCAGTATGTCTCAGCTATGAAAAATGTATGTAGATCAAAATATTGTTCAAAAGCAATAGACTGAAAATAATGCCTGTGGCCTGATGGAGCCCTGATTTATTTAAGGTACAGGGTTATATATATGCACACTTTTAAAAACTGCCTGTACTTCACCAGTTAAAACAATGAGAACAAATGAGACTGTGATCTGTCAAGTGATCCTTCGTCACTCCCAGCACAGGCCCATAATCCTTTGGTTGTGATTATGAAAAGGAATATTACATTGATCCTGTAAAATATCTCTGATTGGATCAACGTTATTTTCTCTCGCATTGACAAGGTCTTACCAGAGAATGACTATAATTCCACCGCTAACACTGTCTTAGTGAAATCCCCCAATAAATCCCCCCAGCAGCACTGTTAGTAATACCTTTATTAGACTAACTAAACAAGATATTTATATGCAGGGCTTTCCAAAGGACTCTGGCTTCTGCTTCCGTTTCTGGAGGAAAAACTGATCAAAAGTGCTCTGCTGGAAGACTTGTCCCCAAGGAGGCTCTGCACAGACCTAAGTGAAATTATCCTTCCAAGATTCACAAGGTTGGTCACACATTTGCCCTTGTCTTGCCCATACTTCAGTGAGGACCCAAATGCATCCTTGGCAGAAAAATCTCACAGTGAGTCTGGTTTACAGGCAGGACTGGGGTTCAGGGTCTCCCCACACCTTCCACAAACATGCTGTCAGTACAGGTTTGTTAACAGTCAAAGGGCAAATGTGGTCTTTATGTACCTGTTATCATTTCAACATTTGTTCAAGGCCAAATCCTGGTCTTCATACTTAAGAGAAGACCTGCTCCCCTTCTCACCACTGCTGTCTGCTCACCAGTGCTTCCTTTCTCCTCCTCTCTTCCCCCTTGTGCATGTCTCCTCTAATTTTGTCTCCATTTTCTTTTCTCCACAGCTCCAAGCTTTCAGTCCCAGTGGTTTCATTCCCACACTGACCTCCCCTTCATCACTGAAGATCAATTGTCACCTTCTGGCTTGAAACATGATGCTCCAGTGAGATGAACAGCAGACTCCAGTGATCACCTTGCTGAGTCATTTTTTTCAGACTGCCTGAGTGCTCAGGTACTCACTGCATCTCTGCTTTCCCTTGGTTCATTTCTATAAAGTTATCTCTAAAGCCACGAGAGCTACAAACGTACCTCTGTCTTACCTTCCTAAACCTGTAGATAGGACCGAAACAATCTTGAATAAACAAAGTATTTTGTCTAACATAAAACCCAAGCACAGTTGAAAGACCAGTGTATACAGGCATACATAAATTAGCAGATGAAAAAGCTAAGAAGACAATATATCAATAGAAGAATATCAAACAAACAGCATAGCAGACAATATGTCTTCTTAAATCCTTTGAAACCAGGTTGGCGTCTGTGATGGGTAAACTCTGGCTCTTACATGTTTCATGTGAAAACCTTCTCCATATTCTTTACAGCAATATACTTTAATGTCAGAGGAGTCACTTCTCAGCTCCCAGGCCCTTAGAAACAAAGGAAAAATAATTGATATTAGCCTTTGAAAAGGAGCAGCCTAACGGTAAAAGAAACTGTTCATGACTACAGAGAAGACTTGTGAATTATTTCCTGTATCCACATGCAGTTTTTTACAAGTGCCCTCTACCTTCTGGTTCAAATATCTATGCACCAGATGCCTAAACTATGGTGTCAGATTTGAAGGTCATTGTCATAGCTGTGATGGATAGCAAAACTTTCTCACATGAAAGTTTAAACTCAGGAGCACTGACCTGCCTTAAGGGGTAGATTCTGTGATAAATGCTATGGCTGTGACATTGCATCATACAGGCAGCCCAGTCTGCAGACCCTGCTGGCCTTGGTTAATACACTGTCACACAGACAAGGTCCAAGATGCATGAGGCAAGCTCAAGAACTCCCACTCATCTACCAAGTAGGCTCCACCAAGTATGCCAGAAAGTTTCTGTGGCCTCTTCCAATGCCATGCAGAATGATATGCTCCTGCTCTGAAGGATAGGTACAGGTCAAACTGGCATTTCAGCACAGATTGAAACCCTGGAAAGAAAGTGTTGAAATTAATTAAGAAGTGCTCATATTTGATCTTTAAATGTTAGGACAAAGTCCTACACTGGTGTAAATTGACACCAGGATGGATAGAAATGGGGCAATTTGTGCCCTTTGAGAGCTGGGCAGTTGGATCTCATGTCAAAATATGGACACTAAAGACAAGCACTGAAACATTATCACAAGCAGCCTGAAAAGTACTGGTCCCCAGAGGAGGTATTTGAGTGTCTAATTCATGTGCCCAAGATGAACATTCAACCAACCTCATTGGCTAGGTGACAGATACAATTGTACCATCCCACCCCAGAGATCAAGTGCAGGTCACGTCAAAATGCAGGTCCAAGAACTCCCAAAATGCCATGAACTACATTGAAAGGGAGAAGAATCTTTAAAAAAGACATATCCTTCCAGTCACCCCAGTGCTGCCAGTCAAAAACTACACTCTGGCTGAAGTATGGCAACGCTACCAAATGGAAGCCATGACCCTTTGGTTTGAAGCAAAGCTGGTAGCAGATGAAGCAGAGCTTGGCCCATGACTCAACACTGCAGGCAACTTTCTGTTAAGAGAAATCCTGCTTCTTTCACCTTCCTCTCTCTTTGTACTTGTACTCTTAGAGACAAGCCCAGGAAAAGAAGACTTTGGTGCTGAAAAGTTCATCTGCTCCTGCTGCTTCTTCTTCATTTGAAGGCATTGACAGTGCAATTAGTTGCTGTGTCACGGGAGGGATGCTAACAGTGACAGATGAACAAGAGGGGGAAAGATGTGCCACCAATTCTGGTGTGGCACTGAGTGCAGGGGACATTGCTAAGGACAGGACAGGGTTCCTAACTGCAGGGATAAGAGGGAAAGGCTGAGGGAAGGCAGAAGCCAACCCTGTAGTGGCATCACTGCTGGTGTAAGGCCAGATCTTAAGCTGACATAGACCTCTCCTACCCCCAACCATTCAAGTAGTCTCTCCCTCCTTCTCTTGAAGACACTTAAACAAGTTGCCCCACTTTTTCCCATGAAAACTCCAGTTTAAAAACCTCTTTTCCAGATCTAAAACATGTCCTCATGTTTTCCCCAAACAGAAGTTTTCAAGTCCCAAGGCCAAGATGCTGCGCAAGCCCATTCTGCTGCCACTGGGAAATGGAACCTTATGGAGTGGTCAGTGTGAGACAGTGTTGTCATGCTCCTGTCCCCACAAAGTTGATGTCACCTCTGGCAGTCTGTCACTACCTCTCCCGTTTTCCCACTAGGATCAAAGAATCACAAGGAATAGCATTTGAAAACTGGAGGCTTCTCAGGATGCCAGGTAGAAAGAATACCTCTTTCCTCTTCGATGTGAAAGATTATTTCATAGAAAAAGGACAGGTTGCTCAACTCTACGTAAATGAGCACAGAAAACCATGTATCTCTGCCCTTGTTCCAAGCCCTCAGCAGCGTCCCTTTGCCACAGATACACAGCTTCTAAAAAGCAGATGTCTCACATTCTCACAGCTCAGTGCACAGGCAGAGGACCTCATATCCAGCTGCTCCTACGTATGTGACATGCCCATAGAGGCAACACCCACAACCTCCAGTCTCCTTCCCTCGATCCCTGACACCACCCCTTCCAGCTCACCCAGAGCAGAATGAGGGCTGCTTGTCATAAGGCTGTCATCATTCCTTAACAAAAGTAGAAAACAGAAATGCCTTCTCTGATCCCCCTTAGATACAACCCTTCTTCTCCGGCGCTCAGGTGCAGAGCTGTGTAACAGCTTCTTCCAGTATCACAGAAGGCAGCTTCGCTACTCGGAGTCCCCGGGAAAGGTTCCCCAGTATCCAGTCAAGCAGAACATCTCAGCTTGTCTTGCTCCGCATTGATTGATGGAGTCCTACATCCACCTTTTATGGGAGCTGAATTATAGCCTAAAAGGCTTTCCCAGATGATACTTTCCTACCTTTACTGCTGTGGAGCCTTTCTGTTCTCCGTAAGACCTTTTCTCCAAACTTAAGAGAATAGTGGTCTGCTGCTGCACACACAAATGAACAAAGCCCAGGAGTGGGTGCCTTTAGTCCTCATAAGCTTGTGGATCTTGTAGCAAAATCCTTCTTGCTATAAGGAATCTCAACAAGCATCGCCAGCCAAATGGCTGAGCATTTTCTGAACTGAAATACACATCTTGTGATAATTTAAATATGTGCAAATAAGAGTTTAATTCTGTTGCTGCCAGCCATCCCGAATGTTTAAATATAGTACAGAAATTCTCTTTTATTTTATAGAAACTATTTTAATGAAGAATTTGAAGGCTCTACATTCTCCTGGCTTATGAATACAAATGGTTGAGAATTTGCTGTCATTATGCTAAGGCAATATGAAATGAGAGCAGATGAGGGAGCCAGGAAACAAAGACCCTATTAACAGCATTATCTAAAGGAAAGATGTAAAATGTGCACTAAGTGCACACAGTCCTCATTCCAAGTCCTTCCTAGGGTGTCACATGAAGGAAACAAAGTGCAGCTCAGATCTAGGTGAAAGAGACAAAGCAGCTGGGATGGTGCAGCTGAATTTGTCTTAGGTCCCTTCCCTCTCACCAGACACCCATGGCTGGTATCGGACAGCTTGGTGACAAACACTCCTTCCATGAGGTCCTGCTTGGTACAGAGCTGAATATGCTCTTCCTTGGGGGAAAGAAAAAAGAGGAATTAATAGTAATAATAAATTAATCCTTCACAGTCCTATGGCACGTTTCGCAAGGACACAGCACTAGAAAGGGCCATGTTCATTTTTCTTGCATAGCAGGCAAGTGTATCATGTAATCTCTCTTCCTAAATATATTAATCTTCATCCCTAAAACCTGTTAGAAGTGGTGTGTCCTCATCACTCCTTCCAGAGCGCCACTTCAGCACAGCTTCCAGCCTACATATATTCATGGCCCTCACACACAGTTTTCTCTGCTAATGTTGTCGTTAGCTTAAACACATCTTCCTCCTCTCCTGTGTTTAATTCCATTTCCTTTCTGAATAACAATTATGTTTGTAAAATAGATTTTCCCATTTCTCTTCTCACACTAGTAACTCCAATCTGGACCTGCTTCAGTTTGAGTTCATCTTTCTCAGAGGTGGTTGACAAGAATAGCAAAGATTATAAAAGAGAAGGCTTGATTAACACCTTGCCCACGACTTTAACATTTCCCTAGTTGAAATATCTGGCCACCTCTGTTCTTCAAGCACATCCGATTTTCTTCTGGTCATGGCTCTGCCACCCTCTCTCTGCACTTGAAGATAGGTGCAGCCTCATGAACCCCTTTGTCCTTGTTCCCACTGAGGTGTGCTCTGCGGTCACATCCCAACTGCACATAGGGTGAAATTCAGGTATGCACCTTTCTCACCTTGAAAGGAAACCTGCTGCAGTACCTGGACATGGAGGAAGCTGTCTGAGCCCCAACCTTCCTTATAGCTTGGAGGTCTGGGGGACCAGAATTCCAGTGTGCAACACAGAGGGCATTTGCCCAACAATGTAAACACGTCCTCCAGGACCAAAAGTTCACATTGAAAAGAAATCTCACATCTTTCCTATAACCCAGTCCTCAACATTAACCAGTTCTTAGTATACAATATTCTAGGCATTCTTTCTCTTGGCAATGTCTTATTCCTCTAGCAGCAGCAAATGTCTTAAGTTCACTCCTTTGTGCCCAGCTCAATGAGAGCTGTCACCTCTCCTTACAGACCCTGCTCCAATATCATTAATGACATTATTTAATAAGCTTGGCCCCCTACTTCAGGAACTCTACTGTTGACCTTCATCTTGAAACTCCCTCCCTCAGCACTTGTTGCCTTCCTTTGGCCAGTTTCTTAAACACACTGTAAATTGTACACTAATTACATTACCATTGTAACAAACCATGTCCTCAGGGACAGAATATAAAAGCCTTTACCAAAATCCTGATAACTTAGGTCTAAGGCATTTCCTTGTCTCAAAACCCAGTTATCTTCCTAGCAAAATATATATCAGGGTGGTTTGGCACACTTCAAACAGAAAAACATATGTTGCATGTTTATTTCATTCCCCCCGCGCATTTAATTAATCTTTCCTTTAGAACTTACTTTAAACTCTGCTTGGTATTATTATGATCAAACTAAAAGGTCCACTGTGGCCCAGACAACTTTTTATCCTTTCTTTAAATATAGATTTGCTACTTTTCATTCCTAATGTACCATCCTAATTAGACAGATTTATTGAAAAACCTTTTTACCGGACTTGCAATGTCACATACCGCATCTTTCAGCAGTCTGAGATGGAAATTATCCAACTTCCCAATTTGAGCCCATTAAGCTATTTGAGTCTTTCCATTCCTCCTCTTCCTGCTAGCTGGATCCTTTGTCTCTCTGATCAGTGTAACATTCCTCCCTATATCTTTAACCCTTATGGAATTTTGTATGAGCAGAACTGAGTAATCTTGAGGACTGGTGAATAGAAAAGGGATTACATTTAACACAAAACACCAGCTCAGGCAGCTGTGGACTAATGAGAAATTTCTTTCCAATGTGAACATTTGTCCTGTAGGATGTTTGCATTGTTGGGCAAAACAGGGATAATTCCACTCTTCAGAAGTCCCTTATGGTTAAAGATCAAGAACTATAGTACTCAGAGGCTGTCTCAATGTGAAGCACCTAAGTACCTAAGATAGAGCAATGCAATTGGATCATCAGCACCACCCCTTCAAAGTCAAGCTAGTGATCTTAATTTGCACCTTTAACATCTGACTGAAAAATAGTTTTGTTTGGTTTTGTTTGTTTCTGTAATAATATTTATGTCTTCAAATGATCACCAGGCAGAAAGCAAAACTGTCTACATTATAAAGGCTCTTTTGCATATTCAAAGATATGTATTGATTAATGGAGACACCGAGACAAGCATCGTAATTCGTACTTAAGCAGAAAGATCTTTTCAAATAGCTTCTGTTACCCAATAAAATTGGCATAACTGTTTCAACCTATTAGAAAGACTAGAAATACATTTAGGATGCTTTTATTTTAAATGTCTGCTGTCAAAATGCAAAACCAACAAAAGGTCTCAGAACTAAATAAGGACTGTGACAAGAGATTCTCAATGACCTTCACTTGATCTGATGGGATATCTTAATGGGACCCACTTTGTCATATACATGGGACATCCTGGAACCTCTGTTCCTTTACAGTGTTTCAGCTTGCATGCTTATGATAAGAAACAAAAGAACCACAGGGCACTTTTGAACAGGTAGGTCAGACACTTACTGACACTGAACAGAGGTGGCACAGGGTGGTGAAGGGATTTCAGAGCCTGAGCGCAGTCCCCGTCATCTGACAAGAGATGCTGATAATCACCCAGCTTGGGACACAGAGTTTCCTTCTCAGCATTGAGTGCAGATCTCTCCAGGGATGACTGAAATAAAGCTGCTGGAAAAAACAGCTAGGGATACTGAGAAGATGCTCTTAGTTCTGCTTTAAGGGTGTATGAGTGTTGGTTTTGTAAACCATACATGTAATTGATAAACCTCTGACACCACTGGCACCTCAGACCATCAGTATTAAGGACTTCTTGCCTGCTCTCAGTCCTTTATCACCCTCTTTATAATTTCTTTCCCTTCTCCACATGCTGATGTTATCCGTGCTGCACTCTTTCATTCGTAGTCCTTTTCCTCTGCATTCCCCTACCTGCTCCAGCCTTGCCATCCCAACTGACCCATAACAGTTGCTCTCAGTTATGTCTCACAGAGCAGGGTATCTCTAGTGGGAATCTCGCTGCCTGGCTAACTTTCTCCACTACAAATACATTGTTCCCCCATTCAGTTCTGCTTGTTTCCTAGACTTACTACTCCAGCTCAGCCCAGTTAAATCTCAGACCTACAGTCATAGTCACCTCTTTGCCACATTTGGCTCATTCCTCAGACCCTGCCACCTCATCCAGCCCCCTCTTCAGCTGTTACACAGGATTTCACTCAGTTCTCCCTTGAGAAAAATGACAAACTATGACCTTCCTCTTCCATTATCTTTGCCTTCTGTTTTCTCTTTCCCTCCTACAACTCCTTCCTCATTCTTCTCTCCTACAGATTAAAAACCTCCTATGCAGCTCTCTTCCTTTATTTCTTTTATCTGCCCCTGAGCCAGTCTTACCCTATATCCCAACCTTCCTTATGGCTGTTCTTGTCCTCTCGTTCTCTCTTCTCCTTGAACTCTCACGCATCTCTGTCTCTTTACTCTCACAATGCAAGTATCATTCAATCTCTTTCCTCTTAAAATATTCTCATCTTAAAACAATTATTTTTCTCTGTAAATACCATGTGTTTTTGTCCCCTCCCTTTCATCACCAAACTCTGAATACGCCAGGTACAAATGCCACCTGGTTTCCTCCCACCAGTTCAGTGCAGTTTCCTCTCCCTTGCAACTGCAGATGCAAAATTTTTCACTTAACATAATAGGCAAATTTCAGTATAGTCTGACTACTCTGTTCTCATCTGCTGCAGCGTGTCAGATACCTTCAGTACTCTACTGTGCTGTTTTAACCTGAAAGGGTGTCTTTCTTCAGCTTCCATGACATTACTCACTTCTCTTGCACTACCTTTGAATCTGCTCCTTTTGCATGTCCTCCAGAAGACACTTTTCTTCTTCCAGCTCTGCCAGAAATTCACAGGGGTTTTGCCTTTTTATATTTTATTCCTTGGTAATTTCCATTACAAACTACCATCTCCATGCAGCAACCTGCAGATTCACTCCTCTAACACAAACTTCTCTCCCTAGGTCCATACACACAGTCTCTCTGACACTCCTTCATAGACATACAGATACCAAACTGAACTTATTGTAACTAAAACAGAGTTCCTAATGTTATTCTCCCCTCTTTACTGCATGATCTCTTCAGTAATTCATCTCTTGATCACACTGTTACTTCCCTTGTTGCTCTGGTCAACAATGGGAGCAACATCTTCATCACATACCTGTCACTACATCAATAGGTCCAGGGGATGTCTAAGGTTTGCATATTCTTTCTCTATCCAGTCTCTCATTATCTCATGCCTTTATTACCACAATATTTCTTTTTCTGACCTTTACAAATGTGATCTTGCCCTCCGTGTACCCATTCAGGATGCTCCTAGAAATATAATTTTCCTAACACATCACTCTGACCACATCATTTCTCTTTGCAGCTGTAGACTGCTGTCCCAAAATCTATCTCATTAGTGTAATCTACTTGTCTTCATTAAGGAAATGTCAGCTTCTTCCTACAGTCAACCAAAGAGGTCAATCCCCATCACCTACTTATTAATTTTTCAAGCAGACATGACCCATGATTTTTCTGGCACCATCCTTCAATCATTGGAAGACCATCTTGTAAACATCGACACCTTATCTTCATTATCCTTCTTTACAACTCTTCTAGGAATCCTGCATTTCGTGGTGCTTACAGAAATGTGGTTAGCCTGCTGGTGCTTTATAATCACTACCGGTCACGTTGAACATAATTACCTTGTCATCTCCTTGTATTCTCTCATAAAGCTGCTTTACTATCCAATATTTAAAGTGCAGCAACACGTAAAAAGGACGGGGACATTTTTCTGATCCATGATTTCTGATCCATGATTAAGACTCATAAATCTACAGTAGAACTCTAACTGGTATTAATAATAATGAACGAAATCCCTATTATACTGCTTCTGAGCTGAGGTATGAGAGATTAAGTCACTTGCCTCAGGTCATGAAGAAAGGCTATGGCAGAGCTTGGACTGAATTCTGGTTTTGTAAGCCCTGCCCTAACTGCAGTGCTACCTTTCTTCCATCTATTCTGGTAATTATCTACAAAGGATTATGATATCAGCAGGCTCAGCTGGGCAGTTCCGAATATTTATTTGTGGAAGAATTAGGCTTTATGAGCAAGAAAATGTGGAAATTTCCATTTTATTGTCTGATTCCTCTCCTGCAGAGAAAATATGTTAGTTTACATTCTTTTCTTTTAAGTGGATTCTATTCTGAATGGTCTGTTAAGGGCACTTGAATTCCAGAATTCACATTCTTCATTTATCTACACCTTAAGAACTAAGAAAGACCATCTTGTTCTTTTCTTTTGCTCTTAAAGAGGTGACTATGTACTCAAGGGTTCCAGCAATGCTTTGTTAGCAATGAGCCATTAAGTAACTTACATTATAAATGATTGTCATTGTTTTTGCAGAACCTACAAAACATAAATTCTTCTTCCTCATTTACTGGCTTTGCAATAGTTAATGAACTCATTCCATAATTGAAGTTATTCTGAGTGTACAGAAAGACTTTTTCAATAAGAAAAAGCAATCTCAATACGGAGTTTTATTGCTGGAGATGACAAAATAGTTCAGGTTGTTTCATCTCTGTTTAAGTGAAATAATCTTTTGTATTTTTATAGTAAACAGAACCCATCTGCACTCATACCAAATCTTTCCTCCACACTTTGAAAAAAGTTTTTAAGCAATAGGCAGAAAGAATAAAAATGCCGAGGTTTCTCAAAAGGATGTGGATGCTCAATTAAATGAATGGGAATTAAGCATGCAGTCCTGCAGGCAGCTCTGCAAATATCTGTTTCTCTTGAGAAGGGCATGATCCCGTCATTTTTACTCAGGCAAAATTTCCATTTGTCTTCACTGGCAATTTTGCTTGAAAGCCAACAGCTTGATTGAAATTTGCCCTTTAAAACAGCATAATTAAAGACAGTTGCAGCTCTGTTAAATTACATATATGTTCTTAGTATTTTTAGCAGATACATATTATCAAACTAATTATCTCAGATGTGTCAGAGCAACGTGTCAGGTTCTCATTATTGTGGTAAAGATACTTTTTAATGAATTGCTATTTAAGTTTGATGCAATTAAAATATTAAAATTGCTTATTTAAAATATGATGGGCCAAATCCTCCTGGAACTCACATGCATGAAGCACCAGTGATTTCATCCATTAAATGATCTTAGAAAATCTCTGAACATGAGGACGTCTTCGCTGTATCTTAGAAACATGCAGTTATTTGACTTCCAATCTACATTGATAGACTAAGAATAATTACAGCATCGAAAATGGTGAAGGCTGAACACCTGGTTAGCCTGAGATTCAACTCAAAGCCTGTCTACTGCTTAAATTTCACTGCATCCTTCCAGCAGAACTCTGCTGTGACAGAAAGGAGCACAGATCTTGCGTTAGCCTTTCTATCTGGGGACAATTTTAACCTCAAAGGAAACACTGAAGGCCTGAACTTGCTGCATCACCATGTTCAATAAAGCATTACTATTGACTTTGCTACAATCAGAATCAAGACTTCAGTAAAGTCCTTTTTATAATGAGTGCATTTTGAAAACAGTTGGGATATCAAACACCCATTTTAAACAAAGCATTCGGATTCTTTAATGTATGAAAGATACATGAAAAAATGGCTGTGCTAATTTACCCGGTGAAACCACTGCATTTTAAAAGTCAAGTCTACAGAGTTGCAAGGTATTGCAATTAATTTTACAGAAATAAATCTTTTTACTTCTAGATACAGCTGCAAGTAGCTTCTCTTCAGGCTTTTCCAATTGTGTATAAATAATCCCTAGTGACGGCCAGAGTAGTTCTGTTAAGCCTTACTTCCTCAGTTGTGCCATGCATCTGACAAACCAAAACAGAGAATGCTTTCATCCCAGAAATCTTGCATATTATTTGTGGTGAAGGTAGGCTGCACAGAAATCGTTTGGGTTTTTTTCAATGGGCTAAGTATACTTTCAATAAAATGTTTTAAAAATAGGATTTACTATGACATCCACAGATCCTGGGGGAAGAGGGAAGGTAAAAGGGAGATTGAAATAATAAGATCATCATGAATTTTTATTTTTTTTTAAGAGAATTGGATTCCAATGGCAGGCAGCAGAGCCCCATCCAGACAGGTTTAACTGGCAGCCTTCCAAAAGTGAGATGAAAGGTCCTCTGCGTAGTAATTGTCTAAATGGAATAGTCTCTGGTTATTGTGCAACTTCTTCATCTACTTTATTGTACTTTTATAATTAAATGATGTAATTCCTTTTTTTCCTTTCTCGTTTTCCTCCCAACTAGTGCAGGAAAGCATCTGAGCAACCTTGCCGTAGGATGCAGACAAACTGTGGTTTCCCCTTTATTTTCTGGGTCACTACAAGTCACATACAAGGAGTTGTGAGCTGGTGGTTGCGAAAGCTGGACACAGACTCTGCCCTCTCCCATCCACGAATGGACACTTACCTGCATGTCAGGTCTCTAAGTACTTAGTGGTGGCAGTGGTGAGTTCACTGGGATTTTTTGGTAGGGTGAGGGAATGCTGCTTTTGCTAGGAACTCAGCGGTAAACAGGCAAGCAGTGGATCTAACAGGATACAGGGAGTACTTTATGTTGTAGGGTGTTAAGCAGCAGGGCTATTTAATTCACTGAGGAGGCTGAAGAGATACCTGAGAATCAGAAACAGCTTAGAGTACTGTGCTGAACAAAGCCACAGCCAGTGTTTCCTGACTGTGCAAGGCTTTAGGGATCAGGAGTCTCTCTGGTCCCAAGATGCTAAAAGACTTGATCAGATGTGAAAGCAGAATCAGAGGACCGGCTTCGTAAGCTCTTTCTTTTTGGCTGCTCCTTTACAAGAGTGCTTTCCCCCAGTCTAAGTAGCCCGTTTACCAGATCAAAGATCATTCTGGTGAGTAAAAGTCAGCAAGACTGAGCCCTGGGTTTGCATGTTCAACTCCAATAATTTCTTTATTGACTGTAATTTCTGTTGTTTCTGGTTTGATTTTTTTTCATTCATGAAGGCAAAGAGAACAAAATAACTGCCTCATTTTGATGCAGTTTTAGATTATTCTTCAGGCCTTTGGTCTCTTAGGTCTGCCTGCCTCTCCCTTAGTATGCTTACTTGAGACAATCTGTTTTAATTCACTGCCTATTTATCGATTGAATTATTTTGAAACATGCACCTGGCTTCTATGGGAATATAAAAAAGGGATAGGAAAAATATAAATCAGTCCAAGTATCTTATATATGTATTAGTGTCTATTATACCCATCCATAAGAAATCTGAAATAACAGATCTACAATTCTAGCAAAATCCAACATAAAGGTTTTGATTTATTTGACAGAAAGTAAAACTAATAAATATACAACAGAATCACAGAAGTGACCCACCCAGCCTCTTCAGAAACAAGACTGTCGTTTAAAACCACAGGCATCAGAATACTGCCAGGTACCATAGGGCCTGATCCTGCCACAAGCCACTGCCTACAGTTTATATTAATTTCAGCAGAGTTTATAAGCAGAATAACTGCAGGGTATTTGCAAAACTAGTTAGGCTCTTAATGACTATTTTTTGTTATCCTTTAATAGACAAACCTACCATTCTCAATACTGGAAGTTTTGCCTAGGAAAAAATTTAGGATCTGTCTCAAAATAAATGGATCATTTAGATCCTGTCCAGCTGGAAAAGAAAAAAAACCAAAACAAAACACACCAATCCTTAATAGCATTTACATTCAATTACATATAGCATTACATGCAATATTTGGGGCCAGAACCTGCATTAGTTTATCCAGCTCCGGAAGAGGTGTTCTAGATTAAATTAACCACTGGCAGAGAAAGGAAAGTAAAAGGCCTATGTACCAATAACATTCTCTTTTATATGGTATTTGCCCTGGGGCTCAAATTTTATGCAGAGAGAGACTTCATCTGTGCAGGAGTATGTACCCCAATCAGGGTATTTGATTACTACAGGTAGAGAACATCTGCACCTTTTCACATCTGCACGGGGCATGCTTTGCCCAGGCACCCACTCCCGCAACCTCTAACTCCCGCAACCTCTAACTGCCATGGAAGAAAAGCTAGAAAAGTAAGGTGGTGCTGTCAGGATGAACCTAGAATGCCTGCCTCATTTGGAACTCATAGCTGTTCACAGCATGGGAAAGCGATGGCAAATGTACTTATCCCTCTTTCATCACATAGCTGAGGATTGTAAAGAAACAGTCTAGAAGCTGGCCTTAGGTGGGAACAGGGACACTAGTTGACTACCCCTGTAAAGCTGGCTCCTTCTAATTCAGGGATTCAGCATACAAGGATTTTTAACAAACAAGTATTTTACATTACGTTTTGGTAAGGGGAGAGTAGAACCCAATAGTTCTTTTTGATCTAACAAAACATAAAGTAGGCAAGCAATCCTATGCCTGAGCAAGTCAAACAGTTTATTTTATCAAATTGCCATTATACTTGCTTGTCTGTGTTTTGTTATGCAGGTGATGAAGGAACACACCTCTATACGTTAGTGCTAACGTGTGTGACTCCTCATCACCGCTGAGAGTTATAGTACAGGCAGATCCTCACTCCTAAAAGACAATCAAACGAACTAAAATGTTGCTATTGGGTATTACAAGTCTCCCTCCTTAAACATTTCTCTCAAGGTAAAGTGAAGGTTGTTTAATGTGTACCAAGATCCTTTAAAGGCGGCGAGGAGTCACACGCAGCAATATTTGCACGTACCTCCCTTATGCGCACAATTTGCACTTCTGACCTTGGGCAGCGACTCCACAAAGTGGCTATCTGGCCACCTGCAGACACATATGTCCAGGAATACGTGTGCAGGAATGCACACTGTACCTGAGCTCAGGAATCCCTCGCTACCAGCTGAACACAGAGTTAGTTCCCCACACACACACTCATTCACACACTCATACGTGCACAGACACACGCGAATTACAACCAGACGTTTCAAAGACTATCTTCCCCTGCTTTTAACCACTTCAGCTTGAGTTGCCACATTTTCTCTATGGCTAACACTTAGCAGAGCTGCCCTTACCCACAACCCAGTGCCAGACAATTTCAGCAGTTTCTGGCAGGAGAAACAGACATTCCTGAACCCAGGACAAGGCAGGCAGTGACAGAAGAACAAGTCTCACTTATTTCAAGATGAAAAATCTCTCTAATAACTGAAACTCCATTTGCCAAAGGTGAGCTCTGGTGACACGTTTGCCCGCTGTCAAGATTGAATTTCTTGGTTTATGCCCCGAGCACATCGAGCACACGTGGCAGAGAGATCCAGCGCTCTGCAGCCAGCCCAGCACCATCCGTACCCTCACCTAGAGAGAGAAGAGGAATCCCTCCCTCGGCATTAACAACAGCAGCATGGTGCCAGGATGCTGACAGGCTTTGGACATGTTCACTTGTCCATTACATACAGAACTGAAGCCACCGAATCATTTCATGTAGGTCATTAAACATCAAGTAGACATTAAGGGTGGCTAGCGACACAGACAGGATCCCAGTAAGTGATCTAGGTTCCCTGCTACACCACCTGTTTGTACTGTCTCACAGCAAGTCTATACTGTGCTACTCACCTCTACTGCTCACTTCTAAAACATACGGAACAAAATGTATACATTGGCAAACACAGGTGAATGTATATCTCTTGTGAATAATTAGCTTTAAGCAATAATTTGGTTTGCAATGTCTGAAGAGGGAATTAACGCAGGCTATCAAGGGAGTTTGGGACAGAGAACCCACTTAGAAAACAAGTATTTTTAAAGATTGCACGGTGTAAGAAGCAATGATTTTGCTGTGATGGAAATAAACCACTGGGGAATCATCTGAATGCAACAAGAACCATGGGAGGAAAATGTTTTGTTGTATGGAGTGACCATGCTGTGGGTAGCAAAGATGTCTCATCTTTTGCTGAAACCCTCATCACCCGGCAAAAACATACATTTTTTGTAGGCGGGATGTTTAGGCTGGGTTTTATGCCTATCTCCCCTTCCTGTACTTCAGATCAAAGAAACATTTGAGTCAAACTGACCACCACCTTGAGCTGGTACCTTGGAGGAAAAAGAAGAAGGACCAAAAGACAAGATAAAACATAGCACAAAAATGCTACAGGCAAACAGATGCATCTCCACCCCAAGAGAAAATTATTCCTTTCTAACACTCCTAATAAATTCATGTAATGTTTTGTAAGACATTGAAAATATTCCAAAGCATAGCTCAGTGTAAACAGCAAGCTGGGTTTCCTCCTGCTTTTCAGCATTTCTCTTTGTTTACTCTCCATTTGAGGATAGAAAAAGCCTACATGTGAGCACTGCAAATGGTGTAGTTCGGGATTGGTGGGGGCATTCCATAAGGGAATGATGAAATACAGACATCTGTAGCCTCCAATAAAATAATATGTACTTAGCCAGAATCACCAGGGTCAAGCAAAATAAAAAAAAATACAAACAATGTCTGCTTTATTAATACTTCTTATTTGTATGTGGATAATCTGATACCATGGTGATGGGCAGACTGTGTTAAGCTTAGAGAGACAGATACATGAGAGAGACATTCTGGGGTGTGTCTGCTCTCACCCCCACTGACTTCTTGCTCCCAAACCCCACACCTCAGCAGTAGAGACCCAGTGGGAAATGGCCCTGGCAATGCTTCAGGAAGCGATGCCCAGCCAGGCCAGTTCACCCATTGGAAGGAGAGCTACTTGGCTAGAGCCACCAGCTCCCATCTGTGAGCCCAAATGGCTCTGCTCAGCCTCTGCTCACCTCAGGAGAGCTTGGCATGTTTATTTGGTAAAAAACAGCCCTTACCTTTGGCAATCAGCTCCTCCAGCTCTTGGTCGAATCCTTGTCGGTGGCATTTCCTCCAGAGCCCCATGTTGGTCGAGTTGTACTGTCTGTTGCACTCGTCGACTGTGCTCATAGCAAAGATCTGCCTCCTGTTTCTTGCCAAGAGGAGTTTCCCTTCCCAGCGGTCCAACCTAGACCTGCTGGCCCTGAGAGGCAGGTTGTTGTTGGAGTTATAAATGAAGCCAGGATCATTTCTCTTAGTGGTGATGCTCTTGCACCTCTCTCTGTGCTTCCTGGCATCAGTTTCATACCAGTGGTCAGAGCAGATTGCCACAGCCAGCATGCCCAGGGCACACAGAGCTAAAGAGAGGCCAGCATACAGCAGCAACCTTCCAGCAGCCATCCTCAGCTTCACAGAAACACCATGGACATCTTCACAACAGGCAAAGCCCTTGAGTGTGAGACCACGCAAAGCCTCCGGAGCAGCTGCGAGGTGTCACTTGGCAGCCACTGCCTCGAACATCCCCAGCTCCCGTGGCTCACATCCACGCTGCGGAGGGACTGGGAGAGCGCTTCAAAGTTCTGCCCTGGAAGCAGTCCTGGCGTCTCATCTGCCTCCTCTCCTCTGTGGAGGAGACCTGGCGAGGGCAACACAGCCTTCCACCTCCGACGGGTGCGAGCCAGCGACCCACCTACACAAAGCTGTCCTGCTCCTCTCACCACGAGCACCCGGGCGACGGCGGCCGAGGTGATGCTGTGTCCGCCCTGGAGAGACCCGAAAGCTACGGCTGCTTGGTCGGTCCCTTGATCTCCTTCAGTCTGGCCAGCTCGGGGATGCCGGAGATGGCTTTCGGCTCAGCAGGCTGCCCCCAGCATCACCACAGGACAGCAAAGTTCATCAGGCAGAGCCCTCTCCTCGCGTGGAAGCAGGCGGCTGTCCCGGCCCCGGGAATGGGGCACTCGCCTCCCCTTTGTCAGCGGCTCGGCGTGAGCAGCGCCTGGGCCGGCGGCTGCCGGGGTTTGAGCAGGGTCGCGGGGGAGGGAGCGGGAGGGGGCAGCGATCTGGTGTTGCTGTTGCTGCTGCTGCTGCTTTAGATCGCGGCTGAAGCACCGCGTCCCCGGCCGGACCTGGGGACGCGGGCACGCACGGGGCTCTCCCCTAGCACACCTCGCCCACAGTCACTGGCACCTTGGCTTCGGAGGCTCCGCGGCTTCTCCCCGCCGGCCCCGCCATTCGCTCGCCCGCCTTTGTGGTCG
>VZRW01008524.1:471748-487705 GCA_013398125.1 Aegotheles bennettii
GGGGGGGGAAGGGGCGGAGGGGGGGGAGCCACACACCTTACACGGGGAGAGGGAAGCAGCCCCTAACTGTTGTCAACAGCTTTCGGTCTGCACCATTTCTCTGCCATATGGCCTGATCTCCACGTCGGAGCTGAGATTTTTAGCTCAGCAGCTTTGTACGAATCGTATCCCCGGCATCAGCAGTTATATATTCAGACATATTTTTTTTTCTCTTTAAATTTCCACTCCCTTTCTCTCTAATGGGAATAACTCACCCATCTTGTAGAGATCAAGTGCAACAGAAGGCGAGCTGGAGTCCCCAAGCCTTAGAAATCTCATTTCACCGTTTTTAACCCAAATAAGAGTGAATCCAATCTTCTGTACACCTGGGAATCCTTCCTTGTTCAAACACCGAGCCCTGCAGCCTTGGCTAAAGCCTACAGACAGAGAATACAGAGCGCTGAGCCAAAAGCCAGTGATGTCACCCATGCAACGTGAGACTCATTTCTTATTTCTCTGGCCTCCTTAAAGATAAACTGCACCACTTCCCAGGCAGGAAATGTCGAAGCCTGACTTTCTTAAGAGGGGAAACTGCAAAACCTGGATTTAGCTGGATCCTGCTCATTCTTGGTCACAAGCCCTTGCATTGTGTCAGCCAAATCCAAGGCAACCAGAGCTGTTTCTTACTGCACCAAAAAAATCCCAACCTGCTACGTAACACAGAGCGTGAGCCTGAAAAAACCCTGGATTCAAGACCTTCCGTGTGCTCCAAAAACTGAGGCCTCCAGACTCTAAACTGCACTGTTTAAAAAGGAAATAAGCACGGCCATTTCCCTTGCATCACAAAGCTCTGGGTCCTGGCACATCCTGATCTGTGGCACATCCTGGAGCTGGCAGAGGAACCTAGTTAGCCTCATCCAATATTTGGCTCCCACACACCAGCGACTCCACGGCATGAATAGCAAACAACACGGTCACTCCTACTGCACCAAAAAGTCCACAGCCCAACGCCTCTCCACTGATGAGCACGGCAAAAATCTACATCCACGTTGGATCCTGCCAGCTTTGGCCCCTGAAGCCCAAGCTGTGTCATCTGAGTAGAAAATAAGCACAGCCCTTATTGGAGCCCCTGGGCTGGTGATAGCCCTTGGCCTCAAGAGGGGAGTATCACGATTTTGCCACTTCTTAACTCTAGCCACACAAATTGCTCTTGCTCTGGTGGGGAGAGCAGAGTGGGAACATACTGTCTCTTCATGTGTCAGAAATGCATACCTGGATTTTCTTGTGGAATACAGCTGCATCAGAAAAAAACCCATGCAGCTGGATCCTACCAGGTTTTGGCCCCAAACTAAACTGTGTCATCAATAAAGACAAGACATCTTCTTCCATTTTAGCTGGCAAAACTAAGTCCCAAGTCAGCTGGGATTCTCAGCTATGGAAGGGCATCCCTCACATTAAATAATTGTTTGAAATGTACTGCATTGTCTAATGCCCTTGCGTGCTTACAAAACTCTCAAAGGAAAGTCGATCATCCAAACCATAGACATTGTGATCATCCGCACCCTCCAGAACAGCTCTATTGCAAAATTTCAGTGTTATGTTATGAATATTAGGTGTATCTAAAGAGCTCTAGGTAAAGTTAATTGTTTTACCGAAGCAAGGCACTGGTTTAAAATATTTTTAGCAGTAACTTCTCTTTGTTGTTCATAATAAAGGCAAATATTTAAGGATCTAAGACTTTTTAAAAACAGTTAAGCACAGGTGGATCCATTTCTATAACTGGATTTCTCAAGCAACTACGTGTCAGTACATAAAAAGAATTAAATTTTATAGTGGGCTTGGAGCAGCCATACTTGTTGTCTGTTCAAAGATAAAATTTAGAGGTTTGTGGTCAAAAAGCTGCTGGCTCCTGTAAGAAGATGGCGAACAGGTTTCTTGTATTGCACCCACACAGAGATAAGACTGCACCTGGATTTCTTTGTCAATTTTTAGCATCAAGTCCCAAGCTGAATATTGAGAACAGGGAACAAGCCTAATGTGTAGAAATACATTACCAAATGTGTGTTTTTGCAGATAGGATTGTTGGATTTTTTATTTAAGTAGGAGAGTCTGCTACATTTATACTCTATTTGGGCTGAACCGGAAGACAGAACTGTCTGGGGGTAAGAGCAACATAGAGGATCTCTCTACTAGAGCTGTTTTTCTAGTTATATTGGCCAAAGAGAGGTTAGAGAGAGGAAAATAATATAATGTAATCATACCTACATTTCTTTTCTAGTTAAACATTAGTATTACAGTTAAAAAAGCCAAGATTTGGTTGGACCCAGGTAGGTCCAGCTGCCAGGTTTTTCCATCACACTCCAAGGCAGTCAGAGAGTTTGGGGCAGGGGGATTTTTGTGCCTGGAGAAGCCAGACTTCTTCCCTCTTCTCATTCTTAAACATAGGTTTGAAAGTCAAAAATTGGCATGCGGTTCCAGGTTTTATCTTTTTCTCTGAAAAGGCATTTCAGTGGCAGTTTCTATGCATTTTTCTTTTTTTCACTTGCATTTGTAACTTTATCAGATGGCAATCTATATCCTCCTGCAAGTCACCTTAAATATATAAACGTAGGAGAAAGTGTTGCGTTTCAGATGAGCTCCACTTTAAGTCTTAGAATTAAACATTTCTCTCCCTCATCATCACTATCCCTTTCTTTTCAGGGAGGGTAGAATATTGCCTGCTGCAGGCATTAGGAACCTTTCCTCTGTCTCTTCCCGGGATTATTATAGACAGCCCCTTCTCAGCACAAACAGATCATTATTATATTCTCTTCCTCCCACCCCACCCCCGTCTCACCACAGGGGGAAAAAACCAATCCTTGTCAATCTTCAGATGAATGTAAAAAAAACCCTCCACGCACACTTGGGCACGCTATGTGGAAGCCGCTCCCTACAGTGAATTAAGGGCATCTCGGCAAAGGGAGGTAATTCATGGGTCTTAAATGAATCGGGGAGTGAAAATGCAGCTTTAGCAAAGGATTGAAAGCTGAGGCTCTCCTTTCGGTAGATTACAGTTTCAGTGATCCAGAGGGAAAGCTAAAGCATGGGTGCACAGGAAAAATGTCTGGAGGCATGGGACAGAAAAGCAGAGCCCGGGGAGTCTGTTCAGAGCAAATTCCTTGTGACAAGCTGCGCGCTGCCTGCTAGACCTCACCACGGATGTTATCTTACAGATAGCGCCGGTTCCCTCTCCATTCCCTCCCAGGATTGTTTCCGCTTTCCCTAGCATCCTCCAGCTACCTTCTCCCACCACCTCCCAAGAGAGCTTCAGACACCGAAGCAAAAGGAGTGCCTGTACCAAGGTACACACAAGGGTGTGGGGCTACAAGGGGAGAAGGACAGAGTTCATGGACAACCAATTGCAGTTTGCTTTCCTTCGTTGTTTTGGCTTTTTTTTTTTTTTTTTTTAAATCAAAATGACCCCCCCCATATTTTTCTTCATTTTTTTTTCTTTTAAAGAAAAAGAGTTCAGTGCCATCTAGTGGGGGAGGGGACTGAGCAAGCCAATGCCTTCCTGTTCCTAGGGATCTGTGCCACTACCTCGGTTTATTCAACAAGGAGATATGATCCTCACTGTTTCCCTTTGCTCTTTGCGATCTTCATTTCCCAAGAGGTGAAGTTTCATTTACATGGGCTCCAGCCTTCATTCTTTGTGAGGAACCACCTACTGAAGTAGGATCTTGTACTGGTGCTGTATTACTTAGAGCAGCACTGGCCCTGGAGGCAGCTCACTGCTCTAATTACAGGATTTCAAATACAAGACAGTAATCAAACCAAACACAGATATAACAAATTATATCTACTAATATTTTTTATCATTCCAGTGCACCTTGGGTACTGATGTAGGTGAATCTGCAGCATGCCAGCCCTTTGACTAACATAGACGTAAATGATGCTGCCTATTCCACAGAGGCATCTTACAATAGCTCCCACAAAAACCTGACCCATCAGTCAAACAGATTTTGAGGTGTTCAAGGGACTCAGAACCAAGCAGAGGCTCTATAGAGGAAGGTCTGGACCACAAAATACCATATAAAAGTTGGTCACCTAAAACCCAGGCATCTCGTTTGGATGTTCCTTCTATTATTTTGTTTTTTCAATAGAAAAAGATGCTTTCAGAGGGAACCACCACCCAGCTGCATAAACATGAGCTAGCCACACACGCACTCACACGCACAGAGATTAGGCTGATGGCTATGTACACACCGGTGCCTGGCTGTGCACACACTCGTATCTCGCTGCACACACCAGCACCCAGCTGGGCGTCTGCTGCCCTCCCTCATGTCAGCTCCCAAGAGGGATTTGTTTTTCTCTCTCTAAAAAAACCATTTGGATTGCAAAGTTAAGTAAGTTAGTGAATGCCAGATTTAAGATCACCCATGCAATATTAATTCACCCCTCATGCAAACACATTATGATACAATCTTTAATTACATTATTTTTGTTTCCATGGGTCTCCTGCCTTCTTCAGCGCAAAGGATGGATGTTGCTCACTTAATGAACGCTATTCAAATTTTCTCCTATCCTTATCATCCAATGTGTGGTGCATGTACTATTTACTGCAGAGCATCCAGATGCTGCATTGAATACAGAATGATTAATTTCCTCATGGGCTTTTCTATAGTGGTGTTCTCATTGTAGTGTTCAAGGGCTGGGGTTTTTTTACAAAGATCAATGAATTTATCTTCACAGCTCCCTGCTGAGAAGCAGAGATAAAAGCCAGTATTTTCAAACATGTCAGTGTATTTTGGGTGATCAATTAAAGAAGCTTAGAACCAAAACTTTCAGAACCAGTCACCTTGGTTCTAGACACAGTGGGCAGTATTTCTACAAATCAGTGCATGGGTGGCTGAAACTGGATATGCAGAAAATGGGGACCACATGGACAGCAGTTGGGAAGAATTGTCATTTATTTGAGTCACCCAGCTTCATAATAGCAACTCTCAAAAATCGTGAAATAAAATCCAATTTCCAATTTCAATTCAGTTGCCTTAACCATGTGACCATGATTTTTCCTACCTGTATTCAGTTGCTAGGCTCACTACACAGCCTCCAAACTCGTTACCAGACAGCTGCCATCTTGGTACTGCAGAGTCCTAGTTCATCCATCATCTACCATGAACAGAAACAGAGTTTGTGTGAAAAGTAGGATCTCATCATGACACCTTATTTTATGAACACATGACACAAGTGAATGGCAATTCATGGACATTTTTTATCCTGTTGTTTTCTTAGAGTCTTGATTTACTGGCCTGAAGTTGTGAGGAGCAGAAGCATGCATGAGCTGAGACAGAATTAATCAGGGGGTCAGGAGCCGAATGGAGTGTAGCATCAAAAGAAGAGATTTGTTTGGAGGGGAAGAAAAATGAATTGCAGGGCAGAAAGCAGGAAGAGATGTAGGTGAGGATCCTATATCATCTTTTTCAATAAAGCTGAGGGAATGGCTAACACTAAATCGCCTCACACAGAGACAGGTAAAATACAATACCCAACTAAAAAGAACCA
This sequence comes from Aegotheles bennettii, assembly GCA_013398125.1. Classification (NCBI taxonomy): domain Eukaryota; kingdom Metazoa; phylum Chordata; class Aves; order Caprimulgiformes; family Aegothelidae; genus Aegotheles; species Aegotheles bennettii. Next base: position 477,272 of record VZRW01008524.1, read on the forward strand.
CAGTATAATGTTGTTTTTCCAAAGAAATAGCAAAGCAATAAAAATCACTGGGCCTTTCCACTAAAATTGCTTCCTCCTGTGAAAACTTACTCTTTGTTATTTAGCTGTCAACTGTCAAAACGACATCACTATTAACAACCTAAGGCTACACTGTGGACACAGCTAACTCTGTATAACCACTGCTTCTCATCAGAGTCTCTCCAATAATGTTCTTAAGCTCAGGCAAAACAAGGACGAACTTTTAAAAAGTAAATTATAATTAAACTTTTCCCCAAACTGCCTAACACAGACATCATGCTTGGAAAATGTCAGCCCAAATAGTTACACTTTAGCAAAGCTCCAAGCTACCAAAAACAAGGTCTGATAGTCAAACTTAGTCAACTGAAGACATTATCCCTGCACCACCTTCACACAGGCTGAATGTTTATAGGCACTGTGACAAACTGCAGAATAACTTGGAACCTATCACTCCACCCTTAAAGGTGTTGCCATCAGTTTAAGCTTCAACCAGGTGGTAGGATGTAAATGTGTACTATGCTCACAGGCGAGCACTGAAGTGACTCAGGAAGGTCAGCCTTGTCCCCGTCTCTGTTGAGTCCTGAGTAAACACTCAAGCTCTTCCAGTGTCAGAGAAGCATCAGGAAAGGATTTTTAAAAAGGCCTAAGTTGCACATGTGTAAGCCTCTGCTGAAAGACTGAGTTCTGCTGGGCTAGCAGGCAGGTCAACCAAAGCACACAGGCAATCTTTAGTCCTCGGGACTCTTTCAAATTCATCTCCTTACAATAGAAAACACATCTTAGCCCTTGTTTTCGCAAGCTGAGATTCAGTTTCACTCTGATGCACTCTGTGATCCAGCAGCCACTCATCTGCATCTCCTGCTTATTGTCTTCGCAGCTTGGTAGTCAACAATTTCATATTCTACAGCTTCTTCTCCCATGAGCTGGACATGAACTCTTTCCCATGGACCTATTTTCCCAAATGCCTTGGTAATAGGACTGCTGTTTCATACAAGCTCCCCTGTGCTTCCCCCAGTTTACCTTATGGATACACCAAGCCCAGCCTCCTACCCTAAATCCTGCTGCAGGAAAAACCCGTTGCCTGCTGCAGTGGTGAAGGTGACATTGCTCTGAATGCAGGAGTTGCATAGCAAGGTTACTTGCTGCCTAAAGCCAGATACAGAAGGAAAATGGCTCTCCGACATCACCATCATTGGGCTCAGCTGAAAACAGGAGATATTGCCTCTCATTAAAATTCATAGATCTTGTGACTTTTATAGAAAAAGCAAGAAGAATCCAGGATGGCAGAGATGAGATATTAGGGTCAAAGAGTACTGACTCAGAGCAAAAACTCAGATGTCTCAGCTGCCAATATGCATACTTTGTAAGAAGTGACTTTTATTCTTAAAGCCACATCTAACACATTGATCTTCAATATATTAAAGCCTGAATAAATTCTGATTCTGCTGTAGTGCATCAATCTTCAGTTCATATAGACAGTCTTATATGAAGGCACAGCTGTAGTGTGGTTAGTTTGCTTGATGCGGCAAGTCACCCCTCACAACCTTCCCTAAGCTTCTGACAGATTTCAGAACCTGCTGTTCATTCCCAGGGAGATATCTGGACATGGGTTCTATCAGCAGTGTTTTGTGAGCTAATCCACTGAAAGACAGAGCCACAGTCTTTGTAGACTGATAACACGGTCTTTGATAATGAATGTATCACGTCTGTGATTGGCTCCCACCTGCCAATTCATTTGTCTCTTCTTTTAGTCACAAAAGAAGAAGAAGTTAAAAATCTGAATTCTTAGATCATAAGAAAACATCACAGAAGGGACTGCAAAGAAAACAAGTAAGCAAAACCAAAAATAGCACCTGCTTAGAAAAACTATACCCTCTAAAAGCACTCCTCCATTTTGGAACATGAATCACAAGACCTCAATCTTCATGTATTTCATTTGGCTGTGAAGTCCTAGCAAAGAAGACTCATTTAAAGTAAAAAAAAAAGAAAAAGATGTCTATATCTATCTATATATATACACACACACATTGTGTGTCTCTGTAAAAGCAGCTGACATCTAGGATGATGAACTCTGTTTAGACATAAGTACGCTCCTGTCTTCAGCAGTTCTGCATTTACCGCTCTTCATTTATTATCACCAACAATATCTGCATGAAAATAAACTGTATGGTTCTTCAGAATTCATTCTTTTGTGCAATGCATTTCCCCACCTGAAACTTCAGCACTGTGATATTGCAAATGGTTGTTGAGGAATTGATTAGATCACAAAGAGAGGATTAGAGCTCCAGGTGGGAAACACACAGAGATGAATGACTAAGCAAGAAGACCTAGTTTCCATGCAATTGCCATTGGTTGTTAGTCTTAACAAAGAATAAAAGAAATTGGAGGAAAGAAAATCTATACTTTTCAGTAGGATTGCTACCAATGCTCATTTTCTAAGAGATGGCAGCAACTCTTTAAGGACTGTTATTCTTCTGTCAACACTGAGTTGAAATCACAACAGCAGTTAGTTTCACGTGCCATTTTTATTTTGCATTGGAAATTGCAATCCAATATGTTATACCACTAAATCCAGATGAGGCATTTACAGAAACCTACAACTTGATGCCTCTCTTCCAGAGCACCTTTCAGAAGCTGGACATCTCCAAGTGTTTTACAGTAACAATGTAGATGCTTAAAGTGCAGTGAATTGATGCAAACTCTGTACGTATATGTTTGAGGGAAATGCCTGTTTGGAGCCTTCAGCCAGTGCAGTGAGTCACTTACCTCCCCACATATCTGACTCAGGGCCAGAGTGATCTCTGCAGTCCTGCATTCAAGAGGGTTTATGGTTGGAGACCCCATGCAGCAGCTGCCCATTTGCCAGTGACTTGCATGCTGGCAAGAAGACCTTGTGGAAAGCTCAGTTCTGCAAGCAGTCATTTGCTGCCAGTTTTGGAAATCCTGTTGAGTGTTGAACTGACCCATTGCTGGGGCAGACTGAGGCCACTGCAGCCACACTGGACACGGTTGGATTTTGAAGCTCAGTAGTAGTTAGCTGCTTGTCTGTTTAACTGATGGAAGAAGAGCATTCAAAGGCATCTGCAGCACTTACAGGAAGCTCAGTGTAACAACGGCTCAGCAGAAGAACTCCTCTAAGGCCATGGCAACAAACTTAGCCCTGGTCTGACTGAATACAGCATGGCCATTCACAGAGCAGGAATAAGCCTCAACTGCCTAGAGCAAGCAACAGACAACAAAAGGTCTCAACACCTCCAGAGAGTAGTTTGTGCAGACTACCCAACACAGCAGGAGAAAATTAGGAGTTTTATATGCTTTGGACAGTTACTTGGGTATTCAGTCATCTACCACATAGTTATTATGGCTCATACTCTAAAGTTGTTCCAGTGAGAACTACTGTGCCATGAGAGATAGGCATTTATTCACCTTTTCTGTACAGGCCTCTGGTAAGTACACACCAAACAAGAAACAATGGGGAGTACTAAGCCTTAATGACCATACTCTGATTGCCCAACAGGTATATTAAAGAGACTGGCCTGTAAGAAGCTAATTCTCTTGATTGTTTCCAGAGAAATGGACTGAGGAACAAAATTTGCCAAGGACAAATATGGAAAAGAGGGAATTTGGGACTCACAGCCGTAAAATCTGAAGAAAGAATTTTTCACAGGAAAAAGGAAACAGATGCCCAGAGAGCACTGGTTCAGCCTGGGTACTGGCAAGGTCAGAGAGAAAAAAACATTTGCAGCTCAAAAGATAACCACAAGCTGCAAGAAGAATGATCCTGAATACTCCCCAACACCTGCCTGCCAGACAGAAGAATGCTTCCGTAGGCTGAAGAAACTGGGACTGGGAAGTGCATGCAAGATTGATTCCTCTAAACAAACAAATTCTGAAGCAAAAAGCAATGCTGGTTACCAGTGCTGTGCAACGTCACTGCATCTATCCTGACATAATAAACAGCAGCTTCATGTCACACACCAAGACTAAAGCAAAGAACTCCAAACTAACACCAAAGAATTATCTGTTTCCATGGATCTGCCTCTGAAAGGTGGAAAGGCTGATCAATGATGTTCAGGTCTACAAAGAGTGCTACTGAGATGACTGGGTACTTGGGAGTCCAGCCAGATCTTGGAAAACCTGCTGACTTGCAAGTAGAGGCAGTCAGAAAGCAGGAATCTGGAGTGCTCCCAAAGACCTAATGATGTATCCTGTCATCAGAATTGGCTGAGATACTGTAAGACAAGAAGGGATGTAAACCTGGAAAACATAAAGAAAAATCTCCATTAGAATCACAGAACCATGAAATGGTTTGTGTTGGAGAGGACCTTAAAGATCATCATCATTCCAACCCACCCTGCACCTTCCACTAGACCAGGTTGCTCCAAGCCCCATCCAACATGGTCTTGAACACTGCCAGGGAGAGGGCAGCCACAACTTCTCTGGGCAACCTATGCCAGTGTCTCACCACCCACACAGGAAAGAATTTCTTCCTAATATCCAATCTAAACCCAAACTATTTCAGCTTGAAACCATTCCCCCTCGTCCCATCACCACATGCCCTTGTAAATACCAGTCCCTCTCCAGCTTTCCTGTAGCTCCTTCAGGTACTGGAAGCCTGCTAGAAGGTCTCCCTGGAGCTTTCTTTTTCTCAGGCTGAACAAGTCAACTCTCTCAACCTGTCTTCATAGGAGATACACCATAAAGGGATATAAAATATCAAAGTCTGCCGAAACTCAGGGGAGCCAACAGCTCACAAGCCCAAGAGGTCTAGATCTGACATCTTGACAAGAGTTCATGCAGAAACAGAAACGTGAACTCAAACAGACCTGACCAATCTCCTTAGATTGTCTGTTTAAGAGATTGATGTCTTTCTGAACATTTTATTGCCAGAACATTTTTATTCACTCTTCATTTTTACACTTGGTCAAACAGAGTTAGAGTTGGACAGCTGTTTTGACCCCATTTGAAAACCTTGGTGGATGTCCTTTCCAATGAGTTCTGCAAGGAATGATGGGAAAGAAACTACAAGTTTTTATCAGCCGCGAGCCAGATTTCTCCATTATTTCTTCTCTTTTCAGCTGATTCTGTCATTTTTATATTTTTCCTTTTTTACCTGCCCCCAAAATACTTTGTTCCAGCCAAGAAAGATGTCTTTGTTACTGCTGCATTTAAAAGTTTTATATGCATGTTGTTGGCAAAGTAACAATAATACTTTACTTCTGTAGTATGTTTTTCACTAAGGGAAGCTGAAGCATTTTCTAAGAATCAATTATTCTTCACAACCCATTTCTGAAGCAGACATCATTATCCCCAGTTTACAGAGGGATGAAATGGCAGATAGGTTAATTAACTTGCTTAAGGTCATCCAGTGAGTTAGTAATGGAGCTACAAAAAACCAAGATTCAACAATTTTCATTCCCAGTGCCTTGATCTAGCCACTAAGAAATACTCCTTCTCTTCAGTCTTAAGTACTCCATTTAAATCTATCACTGATCATTTATTCTGACATATTGTTGAACTACAAATTAGTCAGTCTAAATGACAAACATGTAGATGTGTGGAGATCTACAGCATTCTCCCCTCACTTGCCTGTTCAGCTTCATGCACCCCCTGCAATGCTAAGCAACTCATCTTTCATTCAAAACGGGTGTGTTACAGTTCTGGAGAACTGTCAATACCATTTCAGGTATCAGTTGAGGGCATCGTGAGAGAGGAAGAGCACTTGCTCTCTTTCCTCAGGAGGTGAGAAGGCTGCCTCAACAGCCTGGCTGTCTGGGAAAGCAATAAGCTCAGGATGCCAACTGGATTTGAAAAGTAATTTATATTTTTCTTTTATGCTGCATCTCCCTCCCAAGCGTTTCCAGCATTAGATAGCCAGAATGGCAGCATTTAATAGCTGCATCTTTGTAGATTTCCCTCTGTGGCACTAGTTTGATGAGCTATTTTAAAGTAAGAATATCCTTCAAATGCCCACCCAAAGCCTGCCGGTCTCTTAACACAACACATTCTCTCCAGAGGGATTTGCACTGCTAGACTTCTCCACAGCTCAGCATGAATCACTGTGCAACAGAATATAATTGAAGTTCACCAATTAATCATGATCACATAAGAAATGAATAACAAATGTATTCTAAACACATACGTAGCTGATGCAGTTTTACCAAATGCTGAGGGTCGTTCTACTTGATGCAGATGAAGATGATTTCCTTCCCTCATATCAATATTTATAACAAGAAAATGTTAGATATCACCTTATAGCATGAGTTCTAAGCACAAGACTTATGACTGAAGGAAGCTGGGTCTCTTTAGCTTGGAGAAAAGGAGACTGAGGGGTGACCTCATCCATGTTTACAAATATGTAAAGGGTGAGTGTCAGGACGATGGAGCAAAGCTTTTTACAGTAATGACCAATGATAGGACAAGGGGCAATGGTTGCAAACTGGAGCATAGGAGGTTCCATGTGAATATAAGGAGAAACTTTTTCACTGTGCGAGTGACAGAGCACTGGAACAGGCTGCCCAGAGAGGTTGTGGAGTCTCCTTCACTGGAGACATTCAAAACCTGCCTGGATGCGTTCCTGTGTGATGTACTCTAGGTGACCCTGCTCTGGCAGGGGGGTTGGACTAGATGATCCTTCGAGGTCCCTTCCAACCCCTAGAATTCTGTGATTCTGTGATTCTGTGAAGTTGATTACTGTGTCATACAGGATCTACTCAAATGCCTCATTTCCAAGATCAAATGAAACAAGTTCAGATTCTTCTCCCTCGTGTCAATAAACAAATGCCAATGAGAAAACTGGCATCCTGATCTTTCTTTCTTTCTGGGTATATCTTTTTCTGGGTATATCAGGACAAACTCAGACTGGCTCAAGTGTTGCATTTTGTCAAAATCATTTCAGACCAAATCACTGCCAATTCTTTGTAAAATGGTCTTCCCTGTACTTTATCATGAGGTCTCTTCATCTTTTTCTGCTGCTCTGCATGTGGTCCATGCATGTTTCTTTACTGCCTTGATTTCTTTCCCTCACAACAGTCCCCAGGCAGAGAATGCCCATGTAGTCTCCAAGCCCCACATCAACTCACTGTCCTTTAACTCCTTTCTAGGGTTTCACATTTTTCACTCACCCATCTGCCACTGATTTTCTTCTAAATAATTGCTGACATGTCCAAACACTTTGCTCTATATACAAAAGCTCAGGAGGATCTATGTCCATAGAATTCAGCTCACCACAAGCCCATTCCTGCTGTCAGCCTCTACTGCTTCCTTCCATCTCCTGCTATTATCATCTCTCAGCATGTCAAGTCTAATTTGGACTGTGAAAATCTCAGAGTGGGATCGTACACTTCAGATGTCCAAGAGTGTTACATAAATAGCATTACACTGGTCTGATTAGACAGGTGGCTTTGCACAACAGTCTAGATACCACCAGCTCTGGGAACTGGAGGTCTAGCTCTCGTGCACCCCATCTTTGTAACTACCCCATGATTCTACACCAGCATCAGGGTGAATGAGCTTCACAGATATGAAGGTGTGGGACATTTACAAGTCTTCCACTCCTGTCGCCTCTCCACAGTGATAATTAAAAAGTTAAGCAAAGAAATAACTTCTGTACCTAGAGGCACAATACTGAGGAGCTCAGGCAGCAGTTCAGCCATCGTCCTGAATGTTAAGCACTAGTAACCAAAACAGGAGTGCAGCCACCCGTACACCACTGACAGTAATTTGTCCTGGAGACGTGTGCTACAGCACTGACTGGCCTGTATAACCTGTGCTCATGATGGGCATCACCTCCCAGAGGGCGATTTGGACAATGCCCTCCGCAGTGAAGCACATCACCCACTGAGCTTAAACTGCGCAGCAGAATCTAGAGAGACACAGTCCCTCAGTGAGGTGCGTAAGATCATTTATGCCTATGTGGGTTGCAAAACAACCATGCTCAACCTCTGCAAAGATGCAGATGTGTTGGGTTGTCACTTTGTTGACTGTTGTGATCTTGGTATTTCTTCCTGAGTGTCTGTATGCCACCTTATTGGCTAACACGCTAACACTGGCTGGGTGCTTTGCAAGGAATTCTCCTCAGAACCACAGTAATAACAGTGATCCAATAACAAAAATATGCTCTTGTGAGTGCACATTTTTACTTCATTCCTGGCCTCAGATTTAATTTTTGCATGCTATTGCATGGCTGACAGGAGAAACTGATTTTGAAGGAAAAACTGCAGAAGAAATGAACTAACACAGGCCTGTTAGTGCAAGTGTGCTTCCATCACACCAAAAGAAGCCATTCTGGAGCTCCTCACGTGCACAGTTACACATTTGTATGCCTGCAAAATGTAGGCAACAGCACCGGGTCTCTGAAGAGAAAATCTCTGTACTGTGACTCCTTCCCAGTGACCCAGAGCTGTGTAACTTGGAAAAGCCAGTCAGTTTGCCTACTGCTCTGATCAGGAACAGCCATAATTGGCACACCAGCCTAACCCACTGGATGTCTCTGGTCTGAAACTCAGCAGAGTAACTTCAGGCAACCAGACACCAGGCTGCCAACACTGCTGGGAAACAGAAATGGAACCAGAACTATGCTACTGGGTCCCTTTTTAGGTAAATCAATAATTTGAGAGAAACAGAAATGGAACCAGAACCACACTATTGGGTCCCTTTTTATGTAAATCAATAATTTGAAACAGGAAAATATTTTTCAGTGGTCTATATGCCAAATTTCTGAGTTGGGGTAACATGCAAGAAGAATTGGATATTTTCATTGATGAGGGCAGATGAGATCACACTGGTGTGACTACTGAAACAGGCAGGATGACTGACCAAACTGGAATACTAAAATATTTTGCAATAAACCTTTTAAACAGATAAAAAAATTTGAAGATGTGGAAGGTAATGGTATTAAACCACCACCATTATTTTCGAGATGCAGAGACAGTAACTTGTCCCAATTAACCCTGTTGAGGAGGGATGGAATGGAGTGGAGATGGCTACAGAGAATTCAACTACTTATTCCTTCAATGTACAAAAAGTGTGCTCAGTTTGGTGCTGTATGAGGAAAAAGCCCCAAATAGCCAGCAGCTGCGTCTCATTAGAGCTTCTAAAACTCATTTTCTATGACAGAAGGTATTCCAATCTATACGGAATAAGTATTTTGGAACTCATGATGTTTAAACAATTTAATCATGGGATAAGAAAGTGGTGGTTACTTAGGAGCCAGCAATTACAATTTAATTATAATAAGAGAAAAAGGACAGTCCCAGCCATGGAAATCTTCTCCTACGCACACTGAGACATTTCAGAAAGACTCTCTCCTTCAAGATGAGAGAAATTATGAGAAAAACAGGACTCAAAAATACAGACAAAAATGTAAATGAGAATTACTATGATCTTACACCTTAGCCTAGATGATTGCATAATTAACAAAATGGACAATTTGGGTTGAAGGACAATTTTGGCTCAGCAGCAGGATGAAGGAAAGACTCAGAAGTTAAAAACATAGTATAGAATAATGTGGAAAGGCAAAAGTAGAGGAAAAATGTTCAGGAGTATACAAAAAACAAAGACTAGAGGAAATGCATGAGATGCAACTACAGACAGTAAAGTGGGGAGCACAACAATGCCGAGGTGTATGATTAGGTACAGATGGCAAATTAGCTCTGAAGTGGCAGAAATGGTAAAAACTTCTCTTCCCTCCTCAGAAAGATTAAGGAAGAGGCACTTTATTATCTAGTTAAAGAAAAAAAGCAGCACTTTCAGCTCCATTACTGAGTAATGATGGTTAACATCTACTAGACCTAACATTTTAAAATTAGGGTATCTAAGGAACTTTTGCATGACAATGCTTGAAGAATTGACAAAAGAAATGTCAGGAATGTTAATTTTAATAAATCTTGGGTTATGAAAGAAATTCAGAAGATCATGCTGATGTTCAAAAAAGACAAGACAGCTGACTGGAGTGCCTAGGTTACAAGGTCTATCAGCCTCTGGGAAGCCTGAAAAAAGGCAACAGAAAATTAATCAAGGACAGACTAAGGAATAACAATGTATTTAATGCTAGTTAAGACTCACTCTTCTAGGAAACAGATCCAGCCAGACAAACCCAATTTCATTCTTTGATGGCATTACACGTTTGGCTTATAAATGTAATCACATAATTGTCATTTACTCAGATGTTTGCACAGAGCCCGATTTAGCACCTCCTGGCACTGATTAAAAATTAGCATAAATCGAGCACCGGGAAGGCTCCCACGAAGGGGCTTTGGAGGAGCTGACAGGAAGTGTTCGGTCTGGCTTCACGCCTTCCCCACCACCCCCTTGGTCACTGTTGTCCTTGTGCCCCCCTGGCACAGAATCACGGAATGGTTTGGGTTGGGACCTTAAAGATCACCCAGTCCCAACCCCCTGCCATGGGCAGGGACA
>VZRW01008524.1:488376-503882 GCA_013398125.1 Aegotheles bennettii
GCCGGGGGCCGCCGCCCGCCCCGCGTGGTCACGGGGAAGCCGAAGCGGTGCTGGGAGCAGCCGTGCCGGCCTGTGCCGGGCGGGGCAGCGGGGGGATCCCGGCCTGGGGCCGTGCCAGGGGCCGCTCCTGGCAGCGGGCGGTGCCGCCGATGGGGTCGGTGCCGCCGATGGGGTCGGTGCCGCCGGGGAGGCGGAGGTGCTCCCGTGGGAAGGCTGCGGCTGGAGGGGGCGGAGCGGGCTCGGTGTCCCAGCCGAGCCTGGCGGTGAGCTCGGCCCCGTGGTGCGATGAGGAGCTGTAGGGACAATTCGCTGCTTTATGTCTGACCGTGGGAGCGGGATTGGCCGCGCTGAGTGCAGCGTTCAGCAGGACCCAGCGGCCGCTGCCCCTGTGAAGGTGCTGGGGTTGATGTGGTGCCCTGCAATCACTGAAAAGCTTCTGCCTTCTGACCCTGGGCCTGCCGCCCCACCGTCAGCTCTCGGACACTTTGCCTTGGTTACTCTTGCCGTTACTCTCTTAGGTTCAGAGTACCTGTATCAGTTCCATGCTTGGGTTTTTTCCTGCTTCCTCTCTAGTGCTTTGCCAACAGGAGTAAACCAAAGCAGGCAGTTGTACATCAGGTCCTCCGGTGGGCAGGGCTATGGCAGGGAGGGGGTGAGTACCTCAGGTCCCTGTTAGCACACTAAAATGGGGCTGGCCCTGTCCTGCTGATGACTCCAGTCCCTGCTCCATGCTCTTTAATCTTTTATGCTCAACTTCTGGAATCAGCTGTGCAATACTTCTTAAAACAAGAATTTTAAACTTTAACGTGAGTGTAGTGCACTTGAATGAACCCCACTTAATTTCTCTGGAGACTTTGGTCATCACTTACTCAAAAAGGCACAGTACAGGCAACATTCAGCTCCAAATACAGGGTGACAGGACTTTTATTCTTGGCTGTTACATCCCATTCTGCAAAGAAAGAGTAAAGTAATAATGCAAAGAAGAAGAGAAAAAGGGGGGGGGTAGGAAAGCTGAGAGAAAACCTTTCTCTGCACTTCTTTAGGAGTGTGTGAATGCTGTCTCTCATGGCCTGATAACGATGGTTTTGTCCTCAGAGCATGTTTGTTGCAGAGGTGTCTAGGTGGGAGAGGGCTGAAAGAGAATGGGAGGCTGCTGATGTAGGATTTTGTTGGAAAAAAGAATCTAGTATGGGGAAATAATTTCTTTCCTCTCTTAAAAAGAACAAATATCAGGAAAGATGGAGAAAAAGCTGATAGGAGTGATTAAGGGAAAGAAGTTGAGATGGGAAAGATCTGTGTGATTCATATAGAGAAACATGATTGATTTTATTTATTTTTACAGTTAATGGAGCATTTTTGCTAGAAGGACTGCAACCATGTTCATAGGGTGTTTTAATAGGGTGAGAAATTTTCATGAGAAAAACTTGCAGGGCACTTCCTCAACTTGTGTGAGTGGTGCCTGACCTTGTGCTGGTGTAGAAGTCAGAGGCATCACAGCGGACCCTGTTTTTGGCAGAGTTCACACTGTAATTGTTCCTGTGGTTGGAGTTTAAAGGTAGCCTTAAGCGAGCTGAGTGGGATCTGCTAATAAACTAGCCATGGTAAATCGTGGTTCAGTGTAGGTACTTTTATAGTCCCTGTTGTTGTCTGTAGTGTCCTGGTTGGGCTAGTAATCATACCCGATTAGAGTAGACATTCTTTGTATGCAGGGTTATATAGTAAGGATGAGATTCATTCCATGCAAGGAATGCATGACTTTAAACGTGTGATCAGTGTATGATTAATAGTTTTGTGTGCCTTAATTCCGGGGTAGCTTGCAGTCCTTGGTCATCTTAGAGTTATGGCTCCTTTACGTTTCCTTTCAGGAAGGTCCATCTGTCCATGCGTGCTCACTCTTCCTTGGGAGATGTCCAGTGTTTCCAGCTATGCCCTTCGAATGGCCCGGCTGAGTGCTCAGATATTCGGAGAAGTTGTCAGGCCAACTGACTCAAAATCTATGAAAGTAGTGAAGTTATTCAGCGAGCAGCCTTTGGCCAAGCGGAAGGAGGTCTATGACTGGTATCCTCCTCACAACACCTACTATGCCCTAATGAAGAAACTCCGTTACTTTGGTCTCTACAGGTAATCTCTGTGCTTACAGGGTGGGAGCAAGACTGGAGACAGGAAAGGGGTGGGTGTGAGATTTGTTACAGTTTTTTTGCTCAAGGAAAAGGGGAACATAAACATGGTTTAGTTCAGAATATGGCGCACATGGAAATATGCACCTGATTGTTGCACTGAGGGTAAGGAGAGTAAAATAAATGTTTACTGTCCAAGTAACCTTTACTATAATCAGAACCTTTTGTGAGAAAGAATTCAGGTGTAGTTATGGGCAACCAGTTATATAAGAAATAGTTCTTGCTTTAGTTTTGTGGGGAAGGGAAGAGAGCTTTCTCATAGACAAGAGATAGGTCTGTAGTTCTGAATATGGTAAATGAATGTGCTACAAAAAGGTGATGATAACACAAAAATTGCACTGAGACAGTCTTACCATATATTCCTCAATCATTCAACAGCTAATAAGTGAAATCTAGAAGGGAAGTCTGTGTTAGGCTGGAGGGGCCTTTTATCTGTTAAAATAATTCAATTTAAATTCAAATGGGGTTTTAATAGCCTTGTTAATTCCAGCTTCATCCAAACCAGTTGTCTGATTTCTAAATGAATTTCCATAGTCTCGAGCAGGAAAAACTGCACTGCTGAAGAACGTCAGCAGGAGTCAAATGCAGTTCCTTGACTCCAGTCAGGCAGCACTAAAGAAATCTCTTCAAAGTGAGGCTGCTAACCCTGTAAAATCAAACCAGATTAATTTCTATTGCTAGTGTCACAACATTAGCCATCCAGGATTGCATCCAGCATGCTCTTGCTTTGGGTGGGCATGCAAACACTTTCCAGAATAGTTGTTTGTTGATACAGAAAGCCTCAGTGACATGATAATGTTCTTTACTCTTCTCCTTCCCCTCCTAATCTCAGGTTCCTTCCCTAGCTGCTGTGTATACAGAGAACTTGTAGACGATCAAGTTTGCTCATCCAAAATATGTTATGAAAAGTCATAGTCTAATAGAGCTTGATAATAACTCACAAGCTTTTTGTTTCTTTGGTAGAGAAGTTGTGTTTAAAATAGCAGTGCAGCAGTCTTAGGCCACTTAGGATGCAGTTGTGAGTTTTGACAAATACCTTTGCACTGAAAAATACAGTGACAGAGACTAAATAGAATTTCTTAGAACATTATTAAGGATTCAGTATCTCTGCCAGACCCTTTATCCTCCTTCCTGTTTTATTCTTCTATTAAGATTTTACCAGTATCTGGTGATTTCTTCATAACTCATTCTTGAAGTCACCTGAGACCAGTGTCATGTACTGTAATTACTGCTCAGCATGCCCCTGTTTTCTTAAAAGCTGATGACCTGACCTCAGTATCTAGCACAGAAACACAACGTGCTATTGCTAGACTGCTGAGCTAGATGAGAAGGGGGAAATTCTCATTCTTGTCTCTTGCTGATTCTTGTATTTTACTGCTCAATTACACACAGTGGATAGATAAATGCAATGGAAATAATATATATGTGTGCACCAATTGTTGCTGAGCAGGGTGACCTTGTTAATTCTGAAAGTGCCAGAGGAAATCTTTCATGTATTCTGTCCAAAATTCCTGCTAGTAGCAACACTGAATACATTGCAATGAGCTTCAGCGTGGACTTCACCATTAAAAAAAAGTTTTGAGTTTTTTTTTTATTATCATTCTATTCAAAAAGCCTTTCACATTTAGGTATTCCAAGAAATAAGAGTGAACCTTTTTCTTTCCTCCCCCATCTAGGGATGAGCATCAGGACTTTAAGGAGGAAATGAGGCGATTGAAAAAGCTCCGTGGGAAGGAAAAACCAAAGAAGGGGGAAGGAAAGAGAGCTCTTAAGAAGAAATAGTGCCACTTGGACAATGTAACAAACTACCGTGGAAAAGCTGGAGAGCAGCTGTAACCCAGGCTCCCAGTTCCCAGCTGGAGACGACTTGGCATGTGAGCTGTGTGTGGGGCACAAGAAACACTCTGTGAAATTCTGGAGTCCACCTTGGGAGAGCACTTGGGTCTCTGGTTTTATTGGGGTTTAGTTTCTGTGGTCTATGGTTTGTAGCACGTTAGTTTGTCAGAGCCCTCTCTTACCCAAATAGTAAAAACAATACTAAAAAAAATAAGTGCTCAGTGTTTTTCTTGCAAACATCTGTAGCTGTTTCAGTTTTTCTGGATCAGGAAAATTATTTGCTTTTTATTGTCAGTTTTACTTTCTTGGATTAAGGTCAACACTGTTTTGCATGTGGCCACAAAAAATGTAAGGTTTCCTGCTTCTACTGCTGCTTGTCATCTTGCCTATTACAGTGAGTTTCATTGGGATGCCGTTTGCAGTACAGGTGTCCCTGGTGCAGTAGGCATTGTGGATCTTGGAATCCTAACCCTAACCACATCTTCGACCATCCTGGGATTTTGGGTCTGACACAGAGGTCCCCACCAGCATAGGTGTCCCAAATGAGAAAGGTGTGGTAGGAGCAATGTTGTAGCTTTAGTGTTCATTTTTTTAAGTTGCTGTTAGAATCTATTGTTCTGCATTTTGCACTGGACAATACTTCATGGTCCATTTCCTGCCAACAGCACTCTCATTGTACCCTGGATATTTAGATACTGCAACAGAAGAGGCTGAAATGTGAAGACTCAAGCTGTTTTCCAGCTGATACCCCTTACTAATTAAAATATGGTGTTGCAGTTTACTGTAATAAAAGGATTTTGGATTAATTGTGATTGCCTGGAGGACATGTATGAAGCACTCAATAAGGTGATGACGGTTTTACTGGTATTCAGTATGTGTTTTTATCACTAGGCTCCTCCAGTGTTGCTAATGTTAATTACTGCATACACGTACCATTCTTACCTGTCAGGCAGCAGAATGTACAGAATGCAGCTGTGCTGCTCTGCCTGGCCACACCTGCATCTTGCCTGTGTGTGCCATGAAACATTGTCTTTTAATTTCCAGACCACGTAAGCTTAGAGGAACATCCTTGAGGAACTAAAGGAGAGCGATTGAAAATGTAGAGTGACTGGAGCAGAAAGTATTTTCACCGTTAGCTTGGGGTATGCTTGATTCCACACACAGAGGCATTCTGAAGTCGGGAGCAGTATAACCTACTGACATTTCTAACCCAAGCTTGTTCACATTCAAGTGTATTTGAAGGGCTTTGTCTGATCATTGGAATTGGTGGATCTACATAAATTCGCAGCAGCTCAACAACTGTACTTCACCTAGGTTATTAAAGAGGTGCTGATTGTGTTAGAAGTGTTTCTGGTGAGCTTGGTCAGTACCCTTACTGAGTATTAGCTGGTTTTCTAAGCTCTAAGAGAAGCTGATTTTAGGAGATCTGCAGTGTGGTGGGAGAAGTTCTATAGCACTTTGTTGACCATGGTAAGAAGTTAGTAAAATACATATCTGCTTTGTACTGTAGTGGTGCATTTCTCTTACTCTAATTTAAAATCCTTTTAATAACTTACAAGTCTTACCCAACTCTAATGTGGCATTTTAGTGTTCTGTGTGTTGTCTCTGAGTTGTGACCTGTCTGGTGCTGAAAGTATAGAGCTTGTGATGAGCCCTCTGAGAAGTACATGGTTCCTGGGACATGTGCGTGCAGCTGAGGGGAAGTGCTCTTGTTCCCTTGAATTCCTCTTCAGGAAGGAGAGCACGGCATGGAGCCAGGTGCTAGGTAGGAGAGGGAAGGTTGCTGCTGCCTGATGCTGTGTTTCTGGCTGTGAGTGGCTGGAGTTGCTCTGTTACTTTGGTGGAAAGAAGGACCAGTTTGGAAACTACGAAAATTACTACTGCAGCCACGGATAGCTGGTGACTGTAGTTACAACAGCTTTGTTGGCAAGAACTTGCTGGCTTCTAAAGTTACACCAAAGATCAATAAAAATGTTTTCCCTTTAGTTTCAGAAGAAAAAAAACAGTGTCTTTTGTTCCTGTGAAACTCTTAAAGCTTTGGCAGTATAAACATGCAAGAGAGGGAAAGTGTGCATGCATCAAAGAGGGAATTATGGTCCTGCTCCAGTAAAGTCAGTTTGCATGGCCATAAGCTGTGTGTGGAGGGAGGCCTGGTTGTGAGTATACATATTATGAGATATAAAATACTTACACAGCATGATTGGCCATGATTTATGTTTCGGAATCCACATTTAGCCTACTGTTCTGGTTTGAGGAGGCACAGGCAAGATTTTGCGGTATTAGTGCGAGGACCCAGGGAGGGGGTGGAGTTTTGGACCCTTTGTGAAAAGGGGTCCGGGGCAAGGAAAACCAAGGGATCTGTATTTTCTCCCACTTTCTGCCAAACTATAAAAAGCCATAAAAAAGTGTCCCCCCTGCTTCCTGCTCTTCTCTTCCTTGCCCTATTGCCGTGTGGAGACATCCTGGAGAAATATTCCTGCCCTTTGCCATCAGCTCGCCACATGCTCTGCAGGATCCAAATCCATCCGGTGCTGGGAAGAGCTCTGGACCCTTTTCCCTGCGTTGGCTTTGCTGTGGGAATTTTTGGGAACTTACATTGGCGATCATCAGGGTCAGGTTTTGTATGTCTTGTATATCTTGTTCCTCTCCCCACCTGTTTCTCTTCCTTCCCCATTTTCATTAAACCTGTTACAGTTTTAACTTCCAACCTTGAAGTCTTTCTTTCTTATTCCCCTTGTATCATCCCCTGAGAGGGTGGAGGGGAGTTACAGAGAGCAATTCTGTTCTTTGGGTTGTGGCTTGCCCTGACCATTTAAACTGAGACAACTACTTCAGGCTGAGCATCTGCAGACCCCTGCTGAGGACAGTGAATGGTACAGGCACCCAGTAGCTTAGCGTGCCACCTTGCTAGACACAGATACGGTCTCAGCAGTGTAATATTAGATAATGAGACTTGGGGATTGGATCTGTTCCTTCTTGTCTACTCCAAGCCACCGAGCTGTTTTATGGATTTTGAGAAGTTCCCGTCATGAACAGGAAAGCGAAAGGCTTGTTTGGCTAGTTACCTATAATGAGCCCCTGTGTCTGCAACCTGCCAGAGCAAACCTGCTCCAGAATTGGAGCATCACCCTGGGAATGTACTTTGGGAAGATACTCACTGCAGCATATCCAAAAAGGGAGAGAAACTGATGCAAGTGCCTGTGAAATAAGCAGATGTGAAACAAATGGACTGAATAGTTGATTTTCCATTTTCATCTCTTCTCTGCAGTGTTTGCAAAAACGAAGTGGATGGAGCGAAAAATTATAACTGTTTAAAAGAGCAGTACAAATATAAGTACAAGAAAGCTTCCTCTGCCTGGTTTTTCATTATCTTTCTTCTGCAGTACTCATCTGCTAGAACCAGGTCTTCTCAAAAATGGCTGTTTCCCCTCCCCTGAGACTTCACCATAGAATAACGATGATTCAGCCATTTTTGGAGTTTATCCTAATATTGGGATAATCCGTCACTTCCTGGGAGTGTTAGTGTAACTGTTTTGTTCCAGAAAATACAGCTTTCTCCACTTCATAGCTGGGATAGAAATTGGCGCTTTCCTACCTCCCTTCTAACCTGTGCTCTGTCATTTAGGAAGAGACATTGCCTGAAGAGGACCATGTTTTTTAAGTCACAGTCCAGACAAAGCAGAAGTCAATCATGAAACATCACTCCAGATATTGATGTAGTATGTGCATTTAGGGGGGGAAGGAGAGGTTCAGCTATATTCTGAGACAAGAATGGGAGCACATGCTTTTTGCAGCTATCGGTAAGTGATGTATCCATTTTATGTACAAACAATCTGATACCATTTTTATTTTGGGCTTTCCCCTCACATGGATTCATTCACCATTCAACTGGTGTGTTCTGTTACAAAATTCACTCCCTTTTTCCCGAGAGTGTGCGCTGGCTGTCCTTGGCAGATGTTTAGATGGATGTTTTAATTCTTGATCACAATAAACGTGGTTAGCTGATCTCTGAGGGACTGAGAGCTAGAACCCTGACCTCTTCCCAATCCTGAACAGCTTTATGAAGTGCCACTGTTTATTTTACAGTGCTTTGCCTATGCCTATCTCTGGTATAATATAGTCATAGCTCCAAGCACTGCCTTGATAATCGTGAGTTATTTGGTAAATGGACTGACCCAGTTGCTGTATATATCCTATAGGGAGCGCAGCTCCTGCTAGCACCTCTTAATATTGAAAGTCCTGCAGACAGGCAGAAGTTCACTTGCACATAACTTTGTAATGGTGGAAGTTAAAAAAGAAAAGCAGTGTTGCATTCTGGCAAAGGTACCAGTGTGTTAAAGTGTAGGTATATGTCCTCTGCTGAGGGAAGTATTAACTTGAAAAAAGTTTCTCCTAAAGCAGAAAGAGTTCATTCTGCGTATTAAAGCAATGTGCTGAGTTTACGCAGGTCAGAGAAATGCACCTGTGTTGCTCTATGGTTTTAGACAAATGCATTGTCTTTACTTGCCTGCATTTCCTCAAGAGTAAAATTAGAATAATGATCACTTAGTGAATAGTGTCATAAGGGTAAGCTGCTTTTAGGATGGGAATTTGCCCCAGGAGAACCTTGCGTCAAGAACAGCTTAGTCTGACTATGGTAGGACTTGTGCCTCTGTATATTTCAGAGAGCTGCTTTCATGCAACAGTTGATATTTTTAAATTAGTTTGGTAAGTTATTGTGTTCACTGTTCTGCTTTAGATGTTGGAGACTTCAAATGCTGAAAAAATATTGATTTAATCAGAAAGAAAAAAATTAGAAAAAAATTAGAATTGTTCAGCGTATTTCTTAAACTGTAATTTTTTTTAAAACTTTAAAGCATCTGTGTACATACTCCTCCACCAGTTTGAGTTGAGATTCACAAATCTGAAGAGCTGCTTTGATGAGGAAAAGACTGTGTTTTGTGTGGTTTTTTCTTTCTTCCAAGGCCCAAAGGATAATATGCAAAGAAAACAAGTGCTATGGGTATCTGATTCCTTTAAACTCATTTTTCCTCTGTAACTGTTTGATTGCGATAGTTCTTGTACAGTCCCTTGGGAGCAGATCCTGGAAACAATCCTTCAAGGGGACGTTCTCCATTCATCATCTTGAGATGTGTTGAGAGCAGAAGCTCTTCCTGTTTAATCACTTCTATGGGCAGCATAATTTCTCTAAACTGTCCAAACAACAACGAAAAACTCAAAGGTTCTTATAGTATTTTTTTAAATTATTCCCTAGGGATGTAAGACTAAGCAGAAATTAAAACAATACCCTTATCATAAATCCAAGAAGTAAAATTTAAATATTATGTGTGGGCCAGATATTTAGAATGGATGTTTCTGTGTCTGCACAGCTGGAGTAGCATGAAGAAAGACATTTTCATCTTTTCACTTCTTTTTCCTCCTCACTTTTCCTTGTCCTTTTCTTCAAGTGTAATAATAATGTTTTGAGTACAGAGAGGAACAAACAGACATGAAAACATCTGAAAGAATTTGTTTGTGAAGGCCTAGTCACAGGCATAGAGCACAGCTATAGTGTGTCTAAACGGTGAGGAGCATGACTATAGACAGGTATTAGAGGGATGTCACCACCATGCTGGCTGAGAAATTATTTAGGGCTGTCTAAGAGGATAAATATGAAGTCAACAGGGTAATGATCATGACATCAAATTTAAATTGGATATCAGGAAAAAAAGTTTTACATTTAGGGTAGTGAGACACTGCCACAGGTTGTTCAGAGAAGTTGTGGCTGACCCCTCCCTGGCAGTGTCCAAGGCCAGGTTGGATGGGGCTTGGAGTAACCTGGTCTGGTGGGAGGTGTCCCTGCCCATGGCAGGGGGGTTGGAACTGGATGATCTTTAAGGTCCCTTCCAACCCAAACCATTCTGTGATTCTATGATTTATACATACTGCATTGTTCTGGGTAGAATACAGGTGAAAATTCCACAAAGTGAAATATTTAGAAAAATTGAGAAGTGAGTTTGGCTTCTTTTGTCTGAGTCAGGCAGAGCTAGGCTGGGCCAAATGTTGTAAAACATAGCACTGGGACCACTTCTCTCCTGAAAGAGGAGGAGGCAGACTGGATGACCTCATACATTTTCTCATAACATAGCTAGGTCTGTGAAAACAAATCTCACCAAGAGCTAAAAAAAGGATTTTTATATCCATTAGGTTTTCTGTCTATGCTTGAAAGTACTTTACTTCATCCCAGGGCTCCCAAAGCTGTTTGTAAATATTTCATGGAGTTCCGAGGGTCTCTCCCACTTCAGCTATTGTTTCTGGAGGTCTGATGTTTGCCTTATGGGCTGTTTCAGTAGATAGGCTTTTAATGGTATTAGGAGCAGAAAACACCTGAGATGCAGAAAGTCTGAAAACCATTCTGCTGCCACACGCAATGGTGTGTTGCTGCAAATGCATAATTGCAAATGCATCATATTCCTCAGTTTCCACTAGTCTTGCCAGGATAAAAATGAATGGTGTCACTCGACCCCCAGCTTTCAGAAGTGGATGTCTAAAATGCAACTTGAGATTCAAGCACCTACAGAAGTGGTCTAACTTTAGAAGCTGTGTGAATATTGAGTGTCTCCATCTGGTATCAATTGAATGTACCTCTGAATAACAGCTAGGTAAATCCTGTGCCAGCATACAGGGTTGTAGTCCCTTTCAGCTTTTGACTGATAGTGGTCTCTTCAGGACAGGAGTGATGAAACAACATCTCTGTAGAGACTCTGTCATGCCTATGCATGCAATAGCTGCTTCCCCAGTGGTATTTAGTGCTGATGAGAATAATAATAGGCTGTCTGGGTACCATGCATTGGTTTCTGTGGAGAAGAGAGCTGTAGGTGGCTTAAGGAAAGTCTCATCCACTGGGAGGCTGGAGCAGTACAGCTGATGTATGCTGTGCTGGGACCTGGGTGATGCTAACAACCAACAACTATTATGGACAAGGTGCAACGTTTCTAATTTCTATACTAGCATGTGAAAGAGCCCGTGTGTGACAGGCAGCATGAAGCTGCTGCTCAGAATATTTCTGGGGGAGCAGCAGGCAATGACAGAGAAAGGTTTGAGGTTATTGCATTCAGTATTGCGCTGGCTAGATAACAGAGAAGTCTATAATAAATATTTCAATTGTTTTAAATTATCTCTAAGATGTCAGAGTTTATGCTGGCTTTTTATTTAAGTAAAAGATATATGACTGATGTTTCAGCTGATGTTATGTAGTATTACATTGCATTTGTAGGCATAGGAGCATTCACATGAAGGCTCCAACCCTAAAGCAGTATTCATTCAGCTGGCTCATCCAAACTGGCACATTTATATCAGACAGGAGCCCATGAATGAAGCAGTGAAGATGCCACCTCAACAGGTGACATTTCTTGCGTGAGTGGATGGGAGGTGATTGACACACAGGCTGCATGTGAGGCAGCACGTGTTGTTTCTTGGCTGCCTGTCCTGGGTCTGTTTGGTGCAACTGACATGCAGGTAAGCATTTTTCACAAGCTCTAAACTTCACAAATGCTTTTTGAATGAACAGCATAAACCAAAACCTGTTAATTAGGTGAAGGAATGTCAGAGTTTTTACTGACAACTAGAAAGTAACACTGCAGCCTCTTTATTTTTCTCGTTTTAGTCATTCTGGTTATATGCTGTGATGTATGTCAAAATACTGCTCCATTGCCTGAACAATACAGCCAACAGCGTGATGTGTCTCTATATTTTCCAAACTCAGGCTGTCTGATAGCATGAAGTTTATTAATAAACATTAATGTCCTCTGAGGATAGATAGTAGGGTATTGACTAGGTATGCAAACCACTTAAAAATAAGATAAAACAAAGATCTAAGCTGAAGCCTTGCAGAATTATGCCAGAGGGAGGTAACAGAAATTGTGCTCATTTACCAAAACAAATGTGTCTTCTGGAGAGAGAAGTCACATCATATTGAAAAGGAATAACCATGTCCGAGGGCCACCAGCATAACCGTAAGCTTCAGGCAATCCATGGTATCAAAACTGTTAAGAAGCCATTGACCACTGCACCAGAAATTTTGCCTTTTGGCCAGGTGCATACTCACAGGAGTGATGAGAATATAGCAACGTGGTTCAGAGACTGTTCTAATTCCCACATGCTTGTCAGGCAGCTTGCCTCTTTAGGAGAAACTGAATGTCTGCGGGGCTTGTGTTGTCTCACTGGTAGTGAGTATTAAGACAAGGATGGATTGTGAACTGTGATACTGACTCTGTCAGCAAAAGACACATTTAAATACGTAAGACGTGTGCAAGTATATTACAATATAAGCATTCACTTAAAAAGGTTATCCCTCCTGTTTGACCTATCACTGAAGAAGAATAACTCTTAAAATTCCAGCAACATGGGTTATTGCCCTGAACAACCATGACTGGTCACCAAGTTCTCTCTGTCCCACGTCAAAGCTGTGGCTTCTGTATTTGATTTGTATTATTAATTTAGCTTTTTTGGACTCTTTGAAGTTTCCTTACTCCAGGCCAATAGCAACCCTAATAGACTTTTTCTGCTCAGTGAAGTGGCTGGAAACTGAAAGGTGCAGTTACTATCCGAACTGTTACTAGATCAGAGATGTAGAGAGTTACCAACCTGTCTCGTAAAGTGCTGGAGAATCAAATTACAGCAGGTATTCAGGCCAGGGGAAGCTCAGCTAGCCTGGATGTTATGAAGGAAAATCCTAAGACCAGAACAGAATTGAACAGTCATTTTCTGAACAGCAAAATAACTTGTTTGAGGTGGTATCCTTTCTTGGAAGTCACTCAATCGTGTTAGCACTTTTTTGTGCCTAAACTGGATGGTTTTGAGTTATGAAATGTGATTGCTCACACTGGAATAATAATACAAGGAATCTAAAACTACTTAGTCCTTAAAGCTGATCGGCTTATCACTATCCAACACAAAGGACTGGGAAATCAGATATCCGAATGAGCTGAATGCATTAAGGCAATGAGGAGGGATGCTGAGGTAACAGGAGGGTATTGACTAATCCTCTCCAACGTGAGATTTGGTCCCGGTTTCAGTCGAGCATGTCAGACAGGAAAATCAGTGCTCCTTACTTCTTTGTTTCCCGGTTTTCAGCTGCTTCTCATTTCCTGGGAGTGCTGCACCTTTTCTTCCACTAGCTATTTCCACTACTTGCTCTCTCCATCTACTCTTTTGTCCCATCCTTTCTCCTCCTTTCCCACTGGTTGCTGCTTCTGTTCTCTTAATAGCTGTTTCAGGGCTCGTGCTTTCTCTTGATGGTTCCTTATATGCCACATTTGCCAGTATTCATGCTTCTGTTTAATAAAATGTGTAGTTTCTCAGCTTCTCATGCTAGTATGCAAGTGAAGGCAGGGGGCCAGCAGAGAGAGAGGCGGAGTGCTGCGATGCAGCACATGCATTGCTGAACCCCGAAGTCTCAGATAGGGAAGGAAACAGGTTAACATTTTGTTCTTGAGATGCTGAACAACGTGCAGGGTACAGAAAGGACCTATATGCAAAGTCACTCTCATGTCCAGTCCCATCACCCTTCCTGCTCCCTGCCTCCCACACATTGCCTCCAAAGGAAAATGTCTTACTTTTTACTTTCTGAAGGTCTGGGTTGCGGTTTAGGGAGAGAAAAGCAGCAATATTTCATAAATAATGACTGTAAAATAAATTATGCTGGAATCAAATTAAAACTATGTAAAATTTCCAATATCATTACAAGAAAATCCAGAATACGTTATTTATACATAAAAGAAAGCTTGTTAGATCTATGTTGCTTTCAATGGTAGAATGAAAACTGAGTTAAGAACCTGGTGGATTCATATTTTCTTTTTTTTCCCATACCTCCTTTTTTCTCCTAGTCTCCATCCATCCGCATCACTTCTGCTCATGTATTTAACTCAAAGGCAAAGAGCCATGAAGTCTCCATCAACTGGAAAAAAAAATGGATGAGATTGTTCATCTGCCAAGTTCAAATCACCACCTAAATATAACCTAATTTCCCACTGAAGGTACAAATGTTTCAGGTTCAGCAGTGTCACGGGATGGTAAATCTCCTGAACTAAAAGTTCTCAAGAAGCTACCAAAGGAAAGAATATTGCCTCACATTAGAGCAATCAGAAAGAGATCCCCAGAAATACGAAAAGATGTATAGTGTATCTTAAAGTGAGTAGGATAATACACCTACATAGGTGCTAAAGAGAAGTGAAAAAAAAATAATCTGGGTTCTTTACTCAAAAAATACCTTCAACATTCTTTTCCCAGAGAGCAAAGCAATTTATTAAGTCTGTATTACCCTGACTAGTAATCAGAAAATGGCTGAACTGGGGACAACAGCCTAATTTTTGTTCTGCTTCGCATTTTCTGGCCAAGATAACAAGGAACATGACTGCCGTCATTAGTATCTGTGTTCCATCAACATCTGTATTTCTGCTGTTAAGACTGAGTATTAATCTGATGTAGAAACAATACCATTGCCTTAGATACATAGTTATGCACTTTCACTTCATACTACAGCAGCTGAAAGAAATGCGTATATTTTAACATCCTTTACAAGATCTGTAATTACTTTCTCATGGTGCAGAATTTAATCTAGCATTTTCCAGTGTAGGTGAGCCAAGTGCAACTGGTACAGTGGTATGGGGCAAATACTGTTGTCTCAGTGTGTGAAAAGGCTAAGCCATTTTTGGAAATTTGGACAAATTTTAAAGGCACTTTAGACGTCCAGAGTTTAAAATGTGTTGAATTTTCACACTACTTTAACAAATCAGTTTCTATCATCATACCAATATGCAAATTATGTAATTTTTTTAATTAGGAAACTAGACGGCTAGGGTTTGTTTGAGATACTGTCTTCTATTGAAAGCATATCATAAATGACACCAATAGTAGGTTTCATCTGATATCTCTTTTGGGCATTCTCATTTTGGAGGATCCCATTAAGATTAATTCTTTTTTGGGGGAGGAAAGGATAAAGATGTGAGGCTCACAATGAGACAGTTGCTGTCAGGTAGACATATAATTATTTTTTTTACTGAGTCATTAAAACATAGCTCTCTGGAAATTCAGGTATTGATTAGATCACAGAATCACAGAATCACAGAATTCTAGGGTTGGAAGGGACCTCAGGATCATCTAGGATCATCTAGTCCAACCCCCCTGCCAGAGCAGGGTCACCTAGAGTACATCACACAGGAACGCATCCAGGCGGGTTTTGAATGTCTCCAGTGAAGGAGACTCCACAACCTCTCTGGGCAGCCTGTTCCAGTGCTCTGTCACTCGCACAGTGAAAAAGTTCTTCCTGATATTCACATGGAACCTCCTAT
Organism: Aegotheles bennettii; assembly: GCA_013398125.1. Classification (NCBI taxonomy): domain Eukaryota; kingdom Metazoa; phylum Chordata; class Aves; order Caprimulgiformes; family Aegothelidae; genus Aegotheles; species Aegotheles bennettii. Next base: position 503,720 of record VZRW01008524.1, read on the forward strand.
GCTCCAGTTTGCAACCATTGCCCCTTGTCCTATCATTGGACGTCACTGCAAAAAGCTTGGCTCCATCATCCTGACCTTCACCCTTTACATATTTGTAACCATGGATGAGGTCACCCCTCAGTCTCCTTTTCTCCAAGCTAAAGAGACCCAGCTCCCTCAGCCT